>PVJO010012686.1:0-54544 GCA_004026905.1 Hystrix cristata | reverse complement strand
TAGCACGTGTAAGAATGAACATAATAGACTCGTCAAGTGGATTGTGTAAAATGAGCTACAAGCCAGGACTAGTATCTTTCACTGAAGTAATTGAGAAAATTTGTTAGCAGAAAGTGGGTTAACGGCACTCGCTAATATTCTCTCTACGATATTTCTTAAGGGCTCCACACATAGGTAAATAGGATGATTATCTCTGCTACGAGAAATATTACCTTAAACCAAGCTTCTCAACATACAGACCCCTAAGCATCTTGTTAAAAGGCAGATTCTATTTTGGGCATATCCAGAATGGAGTCCAAGAATCTGAATTGCTTTATTTCTTCAATTTTTATTTTTTAATACTACATGTTTGCAGTACACAACAACTGAATTTCTGACAAGCTCCTTCCTCTTATCAATCTGAGTAAAGAGGTTTTAAATGAGAACTTTATTGTGTCACATTCTTTTCTGTTACAGCAGGAAAATTGCAGTGGAATGGGAATCTTCTTCATTCTAATGTTTTCTAATTAAATAACTGCTATTCTTTTAAACAGAATAACAATGGAAGATCTTTTTGTTTTTGCTGACTATTTTTCTAGAATAAAGTTTCTCCCAGTAGAGAGAGTTTTAGGGAGCAATGACAAAACAGAACATGTTCTCATTTTCTGTTGATATCAGCATTACGAATTCTCTTTTTCTGTCCCCACAGTGAAATGGAAATTGAACAATTTGTTCTTGTAACTTTGGCTTACGGGGAAGGAAGTTATATTTATAGAAACTTCAGGATACTTTCTCCTCACACTCTCCTCCAATACCTGCTGTAGATCTTGAGTTTAGCCAATGACAGCAGCTAACAGAAAGCCAAACTAAGTCATTTTTGGCAGCAACTATCTCCTTGGTGACTCACCACAGGAAAGATAGCAGAACTTGACAGCAGAGGAGGAAAGAAAGTCGAAGCAATTCTGGCAGGTTTACTCTTGCTGCAGGTAGCTTCCTTCAGTCGTCAACATACTAGAAAAGAATGTTTCTTCATTGACCCATTTCTTCCTATTCCTGTGTCTCCTACAATGATTGCCACTTGATTGGACCCACTTTGGGGCAACTCAAGATGTTGTTGTAACAGCAGCAGCTGAACCCTAATTATGATACACTCACGCACTGGATGAGATCATGGGGACCGGCGTGGCTGTCAAAGGACTGTTCGCTCCAGGTGGCCTGGAAAGGAGCAGGTCTCGATCTGTGTGCAGGGAGGGTGAGGCCAGGTCTCACCGGGGTTAGGGATGCTGGCCCCAGTGCACACAACCGTGCAGAGCAAGTGGGGATAGAGCTGGGCAATCCTCGCAAGTCAGGATGTTCCACAAATACCTCACCTTTAAAGGACATCGTTTATTTGTGAAAGTACAGAACTCAGATTTTAAATTCATATTTACGTAGGAAGTATTACTCTAAAAGCACACAGAGCTATTCTTTTTGCCTATTTACTTTCAAAATCATGGCACACTTTTAGGAAACAGAAGAGCCTGAATGGCACAGCTACTAAGTCATCGAGCTGTCTTCAGCGAAGTCTGGCCTCGCAGTTAGGCCACATTTCCGTGTATTTTTAAAATGCCCACTCATAAGAGCTCAGAGTGGCTTTATACGGAGAGGAAGACAGGCTGCTTGCAGTGAATAGTGCTATTGTAACAGCAGAATCCAGCTTTCAAAATTCTACCGTATTGTAATACATGGTAAGTGTTTGTTTGTGATCTCTAGTCTATATAATTATCATAAATATGGTTCTAATTTTTTAAGGGCCAGAAATTCCCTTGAGAGTATGATGGAAATGGTAAGCCATTTTCCCAGGGCACAAAATCAACCATCTACATTCAACCTCAAAAGGTACAGGGACAATCTAAAGAGTTTTTACTCTACATAACCAGGTTATAAAATCCTGCTTTGGTATAATATGAATATTCTCTAGGCTATCCAAAGACAGAGACGTATGATCTAATCAATGAGTACTCCGCTCAAACACCCAGCAATTTCAGTTCCTTTCAGAAAACTGCCTGTTGTCGGCCTCTCACTCCAGGAAAACATGGACTGTACCAGAAATCACCTACTGTGAGGCTCTGATAGCCGCCAGCTTCCTGTGCTGCGGCCAATGGGCCGGGCTTGGGTTATCTAAGATAATTCATTTGGTGCCAGCCACGGGCCCGTGTAATTGTTCAGCATTTCCACACTCAGGAACTCCTCCCCAGTGACGGCCCGAGTGTGGCGTCACCGCCATTCTGAATCATGCAAATGAGGGTGTCATATCCTCTGACTCAGGAGGCTTTATTTCATTGAAATTTATTTTTAAATGCCAAGCAGAGAGTTGAGTTTGCTTAGATCTTACTTTCCGAAGACATCACTTTTCCTTTTCTGACATGGGTCTAGCTGTGTAGAGGGGGACTGGGAAGTGTGCTGTGGGATCCCAGTATCGGAGCCTGACAAACACGTGCATTCGTTAGCAGAGAAGTTCTCCTTTACTGCAAGGCCGTGACCCTCAGGCCTTGCCAAATTCGGTGCCGTGCCGAATAGTACATTTCCATGTATGTACTTTTCTCCTCATTTTCCCCAAGGAAAGGGCGAGTCAGGATATGCACACATAGCGTACAAAACTGAAATAGCCTTCTTTTATGTAGTTCAAAAGCTATTAAATGAATCTCCCTGGCTTTGTCCATTCCCAGCATCTATTCTGCACTGTCTAAGCAATCGACCCCAGGCCAGGTATCTGTGACATGGTACTCTATACTGAAAGGTGGTATGTGTAGATAGTAGAAATAGCATTTGAGTCCCAGTGAGCTGGTGGTGTGACTCACTAGTTGCTTGAACTCAGGAATTTATAGAATCCCTCTGAGCCTCAGTTTACTCATTTTTAAATGAGTTAATACCAGTACCTATCTCATAGAGTTGTTGTAAAGATTAAATTAATTAATATAATACTTGTTTAGTTCTTAGATCAATGTGTGGCTGATACGAAGCACTGTGTGTTGATGTTTAGCCATCCTTAAAACACAGGGTGTTCCCAAATCATTTCTTTAACTCAGAGTTAAAGCCAAGAGAAACAAGTATTATATGTAGTTTACAGAACAGCACAACATACATTAGATTTTGGAGTCTTTGTACTACACTTAAAATGTTGCCAAGTTACAAAACCATCATAGCACTTAAAAGCCAGCCAAGTTTAAAAAAATTATCTCTTAGTTGAGTGACTTTTGCACTCCATATTCTCATCTACTAAGTAATAAGAATTCTTTCTTGTGGGATTTGAATGGCACTTAATTAGATAACACAGGGAAAGCACTTAGTTCAGAGGATTAAGTGTGTAAATAATGTTAGTCATCATTTCTACCAAAAATTAGCAGGAAAGTACGTGCATACAAAGTGTAGACAATAAGCAGGTAGCATCCACTCACTTAAAAGCTACACGTATTACATGTTGTATGACTGTATGCCATGCAGGTTTCTACAAACTTTTTATATATTTTTGAAGTTTCTTATTCAATCCTGATAACTATTCCAGGAGGAACGTACAGTTACTCAGCCACTTTTTATAGATGAGGACACAGAAACCATAGCATTACTAAGTTGTAGACGCAGAATTCAATCCTAAGCTCTTCAGACAATACTCTTGAAGCCCTGTCCAACAGAACTTCCCACAAAGATTGAACTGGTTAGTCTCCGTTATCTATTATAGTACTCTGAGCACTGGAAATGCAGTGGCTGTGACTGAAAAACGGAATTTATCATTTTATCTGATTTCAATTTAGTTTGCATCAAATAGTCAAATAAGGCTACAGACTATCACGTTGAATGGCATAGCCTACACCGCCATGTTACATTACTTGACTAAGGAAGCTAGTCGTACTAATCGGACCGGGGAAGACTCCTTATCCACCTGGGTCTTGTTCAGTAGGGTCTACATCGGTTCTAGTTCCTTCATCTTGACCATTATTTTCCTTCTATAAGGGCCCTTTATGATACATGAATTATTTCTGTAAAAGCAGTTTCCAGCTCCAAAATATTCCATTAATAGTAGTTTATTATTTAAGATTTTACTGCTATTTCCAAAAAGGACTTTCATTATGCTTGCTCAATGCCAGACCTTATTCTTCAGCTACAGACCACATGGAGACAGCTTCCAGCTCATTGCCCACACCAGGTCTCTTTGGATGGGGTAGGAATTCAGTGTCAGAGTCCACGTGTGTATTTTGTTTGGTCAGGGGCCGGGGTGCCGGGGATTGAACTCAGGGCCTTGCAGTTGCTAGGCAAGCACTCTACCACTTGAGCTAAATCCCCAGCCCCTGGATGGGGTAGGAATTCAGTGTTTCTTCTCTCTGGCAGAACTAGAAATTTTTTATTGTCTGAACTGAAAATGAGCCTTGGTGAACAGAGTCAGATATACTGACACTTTCTGTGTAACTGTGTCAAACTTGACTTTCTCTGTTGTGGCAAATGATGCCCTTACTTTTGCCTCTGTGTCACATAATTAGGAGCCTGGACATGCCTGATTGGAGTGGTTAGTTGCCTCCTTTCTAATTTTCACTCTCACCACAACCCTGTTTTTGTGTATGTAAGTGTGACTGTCCAAATTCAGACAGTTTTATCAGAGCTGATTGAAATAAATGGTGAACTTTTAAAAATGTATTACAGTAAAAGACAGATTCCCATTAGCATCCCTCAGTGTACTCCCTCTCCGTTCAGACACACTCATCCCGTCATCCCTGCCACTTTCTGAATCAATCCTAGAAGTCCTCTTTCATGAGTGTCTTTACAGGCGTAATAAAAAGTACAGTGAATGCTACTGCCGAGTGCCACCCAAAGGAAAGACAGGTTTGTAGAAACATGACGGTGTATCTTCATCTGCCTGGGTGACCATGTGACTCCTGCCTCTCCCCAAGGTCAAAATGACTGTTAAAGGTAAATGTTTAGAAATGATTCAGACATCTAGGCAGCTGCGCACTCATGAAGGAAGACTTCTAGACCTGCTTCAGAAAGTGGCAAGAATGATAAACGTGTGGTCGAAGCAGGGAATATTTTGAGAGGGATTAGTGGCAATGTATCTTTTACTTTAACCAGTGTTTTAAATTTAAATATTCACAATATTTTTCAATCACACCTCATTAAAAAACTTAAAGCACATACGTGTTTTTCTCCCGAGTTAACTCTATATTGTATTCTTTAAAATGATTTCCCTTGAATAATGCCACATACATCTTGCTGCCCGTCACAATTTTGGCTTCACCATTGTATTTAGTTGTCTCTACTCTACTCAAATAAGCACTGACCTGCTTGAAAACATGCCAGAGAGTACGGCTCTGTCACTTTTACCCAAGTCCCTAGTTTAGTACCACTTGTAATCAGTATTTTTAAAACTATATCACTCAGAATGGGAGGCGTAGCTCAGTGGTAGAGTGTTTGCCTAGCACAGGTAAGGCCCTGGCTTCAATCTCTAGCATTGCAAATAATTAAAAAAATTTTAAACTGCACTTCCAAAATCACTACTGGGACAATTTGCTTAGAAGCCACATGATAGCAACTCCATGGAAAAACTGAAAACTCCAAACAAACTTTAAAAATATGACATAACGATTCTCTAATGATGTTTTAAAGTGAAGCCAGTAGCACGTCCAGGTATTTCGGCTTGAATAGCTGTGCCGGAAGCGCACTGGGTAGTCCACTTGCAAATCTCCTGCTAAGTCATTTCCTTTCTTTGTTTCCAGACTGGATTTCCAAGCAGAATATTTGTAGCTTTTTCTGTACGTGGGCTGACTCAGCCTTGACAGTTTTTTGAGGAGGGTAGGTACATGTGCTGTGTTTTTCTTATCCTTTTTTTCTAATTATTAGGGTCATGGTTTTGAGAGATTTCAATTTCTCTTGTTTTCTTTGGATTCTCTCTTCTCTCTATCTTCATTCCTGTTGATATGTTTCATAGGTTATCACTTTTGCAATTTGCGCAACACAGTGAATCAAAGGGATTAACACATCATTTTGATACGTGATTCTTTTTTCTCATTAATACAACAGAAGACACTTGCCAGAGCACTCAACAGAAACAAATAGGAGACCTGGAAATCACATGTTCATGGACACAGCACTTTTCATCCTTACTTCTCTACCTGTGGTTAGCGGAAGACTTTCAGTCAAAAATTGCACAGACAGCACTTAAAAAGTCTCCATGCTGGGCGGGTATTATGGTTTGGATCAAGAAAGTCTCCCCAGAGTCTCTTTGTGCTTATGGGAGGAGCTTTTGAAAAGTGAGTGGATTATGAAGGTGCTATAAGTAACTTGGTGAGAGGAGATGGGGTCTGATCCGGTAGGGAAGAGTCACTAGGAGGGTGCCTGGAAAGTGTATCTCCTGTCCTTGCCCTGCCTCCTGACCACCATGATGTGAGTAGCTTTTCCTCCAGTATGCCCCTCCCCCATGCCATTATGCCTTGGAGCCACCAATTCATGGACCGTAACTTTGAACCAAAATAAACCTTACTTCCTTTGAATTAGGTATCTGATTGTTCTTGGTGATGAGGAAAGTGACTAAGATAATGGGTTTGTATGGGTAGCTAGGAGTATACTTTAAGACTGATTATAGAATTTGTCCAGAAAGCCAAGATAGGTAAACTTCTAAACATGAATTCAGAATCATGAAAAAATAAGATACCAATAGACAATGTCATCACCACAGAGCGAGTTTCAAGGCCAGCCTCAATGCAAGGGAAGGGAAGTGGAGAGAAATAGACTTAATGAGCAAAACAAGTTTTATCTAGCAACTACAGAGAAATAATACCAAAGATAGAAAAGCCAGTAGAAGATACTGTAATAACCTGAAAAGGGCATCATGGACCTAACCTGAAGAAATGCTAGCAATGGAGAAAAGGAGACCAATCTGAGAAACCTTGATTTAAAAAAAAAAAAAAAAGACAGTATTTCATGATTGATTGCATTGAGATGAAGAATAAATCCCTAGTTTTGCCAAAAGCAAAACAGAAACAACTAAATATTTGTATTTTTGCTGAATTATCTTAACAGCATATTGCCAAATAGCCAATCCTTATGCCAGAACCAAAGCTTGCGTCAAGAAAGTAGAGAAGAATGCGGATCAATTCAATTTAGCACATATTAATTCAATACTCCCAGTTCTAGTGCCAAGTAATGACTCTGCCTTCAAGGAATTAATACTTCTTCAGGTCAAGAAACAAAGTACCCATGAAACCAGACAATAATAGAAAACAGTAACCCATCAAATGACAAAATGTATACAAAAGATGAAAAATGACAGAGAGTAGAGAAGTCGAGTCTAGAAAAGTTAAGGAAATCTTGAGGGAGGAAGTAAGATCTAAGGAAGGTGAAATTATTTTAGCTCAAAAATCTTATAAATATTAATGAATTGCATTAGTTTATCTGAATGTGATTTATATGGCTGGTAGACATAATTTTTAAGTGTCTTGTTTTCAACACACTATTGTTAGGAGAACTGAGAAATGAGTTGTCCCAGTCATGTTCTGAATGCTGTGATTCAGATGAGGAACCCTGATTAAGCTGCTTTCCCCATTATTTTTTGGGCTCAGAATCCTACTTACTACAAGTCTGTTAAGACTTGCCCAGCAGTGAGCTAGCAATCCACCACAAAGGTATGCTGGGAGCAAGGCCAGAGTAAACCAAGACAAAGATGAGGAAACCAGCAGGGTTCTGGGAAGGAATGCAGCAGGGGTAAAGCAAGGCCGAGCTGTTTCTCTGGACGCAAGACCCTATTAGCAGACAGAGACCTGGAAACTTCACTTCAGTTTAGAACAGACAACAAGTTTCAGAGGAATCACAGTCTGGGGTACATGGCAAATAACACTGTTTAAAGGGGTGAACAGATTGGCGGATGATCACAAACCAGGGAGTGGGGAGAAAGGGGGTTACCTCTTCTGAATTTTACAGAACATGAAAAGGGAGCTATAAAATAAAGAGTGGTGGGAATACGCAGTGAACACTTGCCCACCAACCTCCTTTGACAACTAGTAACCTGGAAAGAGATGGAGACACAGTGGAGATCCAAGTTCCTTATGATAGACATGGCTCAAAATGAGGGGCCACAGAAAGGATGGATACTATCAAGAACTCAAAAACGAACAAACAAAAAAGCTAACAAGATTATGGAGGAAAAGGGACCCGTCTACATTCTTTGTGGGAATGTAAACTGGGACAATCACTATAAAGATCAGTGTGAATATTCCTCAAAACACTAAAGTAGAAATTCCATTCGATCCAGCTATTCCTCTTCTAGGTATCTTCCAAAAGAGTTAAGGACATCATGTTACAGTGATACATACATATCCACATTCATAGCAGCATAAGAAAAGTTGAGTCATTTGTACGTAAGCAGGTGCACGTTGAGTCCATAATGCTAAGTGAAATAAATCAGACATAGAAGCTTAAAAATCACAGCACCCACTATATCTGGTGTTCTGAGACAATGAGGAGGCAAACGGACTCCCATTTCTTTGATAATTTCAACAGGATACTAGAGGAATATGCTACTCCACCTCCAAATATTAAATATTTTAGTAGAAAGCAGCAATGGAATACATTGTTAAGAAAAACTGAATGTGTTTCATCTGTTATTGCTTCTCTTTTATTAATTCCTATAGGGTTATAAAGATTTTTTTAAAACCCTCCTTTGCCCACCTTTGCCTCAGATACAGGATGCCAGCATTTGTGCTCTTAAAACCTATGTTCCCTTCGACCACAACTCCAGGCAAGAGTCCAAGTCTTCTGCATTTCAAACTCAAAAAGGTCAAATAAGTCAGAAGAGCAAAGAGAGGTGATGTTTTGAAGTGAAAATAAGTAGCGACCCAGTCCCTAGGATGGCTTTCTAGGGGTTAAGAGAAGCTCGCTGCAAAGATTCCTCAAGGAATGTCAATTCTGCACCTAAGACTATACAGAGGGCAGCAGGACCGCTGACGGAGGGCATGGAAAGACTCAAGGCCTGACCACTTAGAAGTCTTCTTTCCCAGAACTGAGCCGTCCATTTTCCCATGAAGCAGACAGTCATAAACTAGAAACGCCCCAGAAGGAACAGTGATGGACTGGAGGCTGTAGGACTTTTTACTCCACCTTCTGGACTAGAAAGCAACTTAATGCTGTGAAGAGTGCAGGGTGGGTGGGCACGTAGCTGAGCATAGCCATGTTCGAACATCCCACCGACCCTTATGAACAGGAACAGAGGCTTTGCTTTCACTTAGAAAAAGAGTGGTTTGTGTCCACAAAAGAAGTATAGATTATACAACCTCTCTGTCTCCCTCTCCCTCTCCCCCACTCTCCAGCCTAGAGATGTGTGTTGTTGATAAACCACCAGTTTATGGTGCTTTGTGATACCAGCCTGACAAGACCCCATCCCTAGCTCACATCATAATCCAACGAGGTCAGCCTGGCTTCTGCTCCACACAGCCATTAAAGGGTACAGACTCTGGCCATCTGGTGGCAGCACCACGTCTCCTCTGTGTCAAGCCAGGGACAGGAGAGAGCATGAAGAATTGCGTGTGAAAGCACTCCGTGCTCCACAGCTTGAAGTTACATGTAGCTCTCATCCCCACATTGATGTGAATTCAGGTATATGAAACCACCATCACCTGTTTCCCACTGCAAATAAGTCTGAGAAATGTATACCCGGGAGTTAGTAGAAATTCCTTCAGTCTATCTCAAGTCCCAACTGCAGAAAATCATAGCTCTTTCTCCCCGCTCTTTTTCATTATTCTGGATTAGATGAGCTAAAAACTGAGGAAATCACAGAAGTCAGCATTAAGTTATCACGACTTTCCAATGATTTAACAACTCAGAGTTTTACAACCTGCTGTGATGGCTAAATCCTAAAAATATTTATGTGCATTTATTACCCTTTTAATAATTACTTCGTAGTAGATTGATAATTTGTTCTGGTGTTTATGTTGAGTAGACGATGTAAAATCCTGGAAATGTAATTATCGGTGTCTCAGAAAAGTACAAATACTGCGTTGTTTCATATTTTAACTAATGTGATTAAGAGGTTTGCGTTCGAGCCCAAAGCCTCTCCGAGTTGAGGTCAATATTCCAGGCCCTGGAGACTTGGCCACAGAAGCCAAACCACAGATCTGAATGCTGCTTGTTGAGTTATAAGAATAGAACTGAATGTGCATACCCCTGAGGTGGGACTGTCCTCATCAAAGATGTCATGGACTCTCCTCCTCCCTGCTACTCCATCTCTTCCTTCTCCTCCTTTTCTTCCTCTTCCACTACTACCACCCCCACCTCCTCCTTCTCTGGAAGCCTAAGAAGTAGATCTTTGAGGCCAAGTAGGTAAGCTACCTGTTTTTCCTTTGGGAATACCAGAGATGAAAGGGCATGCTTGCCCCAGGCCCCTCTTACAGTATGCCGCACTGTACTGCCACTTCACTGACTATACGCACCCCAAGTCTACTGCAGGAAATTAGTTTAAGGAGGGCATCAGATAAGACCTGCTAGAGTTCAGGTCTAAATTATCGCAGCAAAATCTCATCCTCCAGAGAATGGCTTTCAGAAGGCAATTGAATCATGAGTGTTTTAATTTCAATGGCAGATTAATTCATAAAGTGATCATAATCTGATGATATTATTGGGAGGTGTTGGAAACCGAATGGGACCTAGTCGGTTATCATGTTGTGACCTTGGGGACTTAAATTTATCTTCTCCGTCCTCCCTGCTGCCTCTCCACTTCCTGCCTGCCACTAGGTGAGTAGCTTTCTTCCACCATGCCCTTCTGCATGAGGTTTCTACTTCCCTACAGCCTAAGAGAAATGGATATAGCTGATCATGAAGTGAAACCTCTAAAATCATCGGTCAAAATAAACCTTTCCTCTTTTGACTCTCCCAGGTATTTTGTCACAGTGATGCAAAGCAAACATCACCTCTCGTAGTATTCCATTAATTCAATCTATCTCAATCAGCCTCCTGTTTTTAGTGCCTACCTTCTACTCTAAACATAGTGGAATTTTTTAGATTGTTACACAGTTTTTGTCTAAGATCTTGTTCAATTACAGGCTGCCTGAAACAAAGTAAGCATACCTCAAACTGTCAGAAACAGTTTAAAATGTTGAAAGATTTATAGAAATTGACACAAATTTTAAAGGACAGAATCAAAAAGATTCACACAAATTTTAAAGGACAGAATCAAAAAGATTCTTTCACAGTTTGGTCCCCTAGATTTCCCACATAAAATCACCTGGGTCCCTTTTTTTTAAGCACATACCTGGGATGCACTGCTATGGTCTGAATGTTTGTTTCTCCAAAATTTATATGTTGAAATCTAATCAGTGATGTTGGGATATTAGGAAGTCTTTGAGAGGTCTTAGATTGTGAGTGCTGATCCTTATGAATGGGATTTGTGCCCTTATCAAAGAGACCCGAGGGGGCTTGTTTGTCCCTTCCTCCATGTAAAAACACAGCAAGAAGACACTATCAATGAGCCAGGAAGTAGGCTTTTGTGGCACCAAATGTGTCTGTGCCCTGATCTTATATTTTCCAAGCTCTAAAACTGGGAGAATTAAATTACATTATTTATAAGCCTAAAACAGAGTCTTAGACAGAGTCTTATGAGTCTAAGACAGAAAATTCAGGGGAAGAGGCTAGGAAAGATAAGTAGAAGAGAACCTTGGGAAACGATGTCATTTAAGTGGCAAGCAAACAAAAAGCAAAGGGTCCAAAAGGTGGGTGCAGAGGGTAGGAGGAGAGTCAGAAAAGAATATTATGTCAGAAGTGATCTGATGAGAGCTGAAATAGAGAGTCAAAAATGGCAAGAATACTGTCAAGAAGAGATTAGACTGTAGTTGGAGTTGTATGGTGATTATTTCTGTGGATTGAATAAGTTCTACTCAGGAGAACACTTAGAGCTATATTGCTGTTTTGAAAATAAGTATAAATAGAGCTGGCCAAAGTACATCATTTTCTGCTCCATTAAAATTTTTACCATCTGTCAAATATCTGTACCTTCAAAACTTAATAGGACCTACTTCACAGTTAGCGGCATTCCTTTTCCCCCTAAACTTCATGCAAATTATATAAAAAAAAAAGAATGTAACAACTTAATAAATCGCTGCACTTCTGAACATAGCCATAATAGGAATCTACTGCAAGAGTAATTTGTGATAAAACTATAAAAAGTGTTTTATGTTGAATGAAAGCTTTTAGTGAAATAAACAACAGAGTAGTTTATTATAGGGGACTTTGGACAAGACGGAAAGTGTCATGCTTGTCTTAAAAATACAGCTTTTCTCAAATTTCATCCTTTGTCACTTGACTAGACGATTGATCCTCCATGGGGTTTTAACTGCAGGTGGCAATCTGAGCCAAATCAAAGTTAACATCTATCACAACCATAGGTTTTAATTTTGTCTACACTGTATAATTACCAAATTTATATAAATTCTTGTGCAGGGCTTTGTCATTATCGTCAGCCCATGCTCTCCGGAAACATCATTTTTCTTGGACTTTCTCTTACATCAATCACCTCGGAGGCTCTCTGATAATGTCATTATATGGAAACAAATGATGTGTCCATATAATTAACATGTTGTTATTTTATGAAAAAGAAAAAAGTCTAATAGGAATTTAAGGAAAAGAAGTAATAGAGAGATGGCAGAGAAAAACATATCAAAATGTGTTAATCAAGTAAAATAACTTATTCAAATTCCAACAGTCCACAACATACCACATCACACCTACCTCACGAGGTTTCCTTTAGTATGGAGTAGATATTTCAAGGACCACATTCCTATGATTTAAAATATTTTAATTCAATTTGAATAGCTGTGTTTTTAAGGTACCTTTGCTACAATTTTCTTATGAAAGCAAAGCTTGTCATTACTTCAAAAATTATTCGCACCAGATTTTTGGCCCCCTAAAATCTTAAAATGTAAATAATGTTTGCAAATTTTATTAAAACATAAAAATGAATATTAGATAATTCTCAAACATACTGTTGATTACCTACCCAACAATACTCCTTCCTTCCTCCTTTCCTTTTATAAGCTGACTTTTATCCAGGCATTCACCTCATCCTTTTCACTAGAGAAACTCTGATTAAGCCTAAACCAATCTTGGGCATGTCATTGCCCAAGAAAGATAATGGTCCCCAAATGAGTCTATGGCCTAAGTTATTGTCCCCACAGATTGGCAATAAAAAAGAACATTTTCCCTCTCTCTGTCTCTCTCCAGCTGTCTCTTTCTCTCCCTCTCTACTTCTCACTCTCTCTCTCTTTCTCCTTTTCTCTCCTTCTTCCTCCCTTTCACCATGAACAGGAAAGTATGTGTGTAGTCCTTGTTGTCATGGAAAGCCATCTTGCCCCAATGACTCGAACTGGTCTCAGGACCAAGAACACCAAAACAGAGATACAAGAAGAGCTGAATTCCTGTTGATGCCATTGAGTTGCTGTTTCTTCTACCTGGAACATGATTTACTCTTTAATTTAGACTACCAGAAATGGAAGAAAATAAGTGGCTTTATTCAAGTCCTTTTCAGTTGGAATTTTCTACTATTTACAGTGAAAATCATCTCAGGTGATAGGGTAATTACCTAAACTCTTAACAATATTATTATGTATTCATTGCCTTTTTTTTCATCACAACTTGGAGTGGCATCTCTCTAATCTATTTGAGAATGTAGAGGCCCACTAAGATCAAATTATGTACCAAATAAAATCTAGCCAATAGTTACCAAAACTTCCAGGACCTAATATATCAAAGACATGTATGAGTTCTTTAAAATATGCCATGCCCTTGTGGGATTGGCTATACATTTCTAGTGTCACAAAGTTTAGTTTCAGACAAATAAGGATCCTTTGGTGATAGGATATGTGAGGGATCCATAGGCTATTTTTTCACCAAGAAAGCATAAGAATCACTTCTAAAGAGGCGCTCTGTCAAGTACAATTTTCCAAGACCCGCTTTTTAGAAGAAATATACATATTTTAACATAATTCTCTTAACCACCCCACATTTTCTTAGAATCGCAGTACTGTCAAAACAAAAATCTGGCTATGGGTTCAGATTTATTGGAACAAGTAAATGAAATATGTTTCCAATTAATATTTTTAGCCTGAAGTGCTCAATTTTAGAAAATAGTTCTCCACATCAGGTTAATACATTAGGTTAGTTGTTCTTTACAACAGGATCGTTGTAGGTTTCTGAGAACACAAGTTTGGCAACCTAGAATTCCTTATGCCAAGGATGTAAAATGTTGTGTATTAAGGGTGATATCCACCTGCTTACTTGAATGCCTGAGTGTGTAAGATGTATGTGCTTGCTAAAAATATTGTCTTCTTTCATTACTCATTTCATGGTGTGTAAGTGTCCATCGTTAAAGTTCAGGAAACTCACCTAGAAGCTAATTCACTCTGAAATCAAACATTTGCCAAAAAATTTCAGGCCAGTAAAATGGGTGCTATAGAAAACTTACATGTGTTCTCAAGGTATATTTTGTGTCTAATACCCCTTAGAAAAATATCTTTGTTTTTCTATTGAAATGCTATAACAAAATACTCTATTGGAGTGTAATCAAACCCCTTGCCTTCCTCTATTCTTCTCTCCTATTTTTCACCAGTGTCAATGAGTAGAATAAATTTTTGATCTGGAATTTGCTTTTGACAAACCAATACAGGGAGAAAAATGAACAAATGCAAACTGTGTGTTTAGCTGCATGAGTTAAAGGCTTGAGGTAGGCTTCTGTAGTGTCTAACTACAGAAAAATTGCTAAAAATTAGAAAAAGTGAATTTGACTCTAAGTAGTTTTTAAAATGATCCAGCTGAATTCACCAAGGAGGACAGAAAATATACTTTCTATTCCAAATTCATTTCAACTGAATTAAAAACTTTTTCAAGACCAGGAATATTTCAGACCAGTGCATAGAACATTGGAGATTTTAAATCAAAATAGTAGCTCAGGTATTTGAATCATTTTGTGACTTCTGCCGGATCATTTATTCTCTCCAGAACTGAATTAAAGAGTTGAGTTTCTGTCTTATGGTAAACTCAGTAGATACTAGCTCTCTTTATATTTCCCACCACCAGCATCTCAGGGCCTTTCAAAATGAATACTCAGTGAATGTTTTCCTAATAAAATAAACTCAATACTACATGCACACTACAAAACATGAGCTTCCAAATGTAGAGTAGTTACAATTAGAACTTTGGTCAACTTCAGACTATTTTAAACTTTTGATTACTTCTGACTTCTCATTTGTGTTTATCTGTGCTCCAAAACCAAAATAGAAAACTGATACATAATCTATTTAAATGTATGAAAGGTCACACTTGATACATCAGTCTGAATTTGATCAGAAAAATAAACTTGATAGCAGCAGTATTAAGAGGAAAAAGATAGAATATAGAAATTCAGGGTACATGAATATGAGACAACGCAGCGCTGAAGATCTGGATGACACTGGCTAGAGAATCTCTTACTGAAAAGGAGAAAAGCCATTTGTCCCTTGGAGTCTAAGAAACTGACATAACCCACAAAGTGAACCTCATGGAAAAGTCTGAAAACCACCTTTTTTGCCACAACCTAGAGAAAGCATGGTTTGTGGAAGTCTGAGGAAAGTGCCAGAACCACAAAGTGGAAGTTTCTGGAGATGTGTAGGAACCTGCTGAATCTAGCCATCAGGATCTTCCCAGGATAATAGCTTCCCTTCACTTGTATCTTCCAAATCTCTCTGAATTCCAGCTCACTGGTAAATTCTAACTCACCACCATACAAGAAAGGAGACATAGCAAAATGTGATCCTTAACCTTAAAAGGGGGTATCGGCCATGACAAATTAAAAAGAACACAATACATACAATACTCCTCTTAATTCTAACCCAGCATCCGTCTGTCTCATCACTAACTGTAATAGTCAAATAAGGACAATAACAACATCATATTTGCACCTAAACTAATACAAATATTCTTCTTACAACCAAATATATGTTCATCATCTTCCTAAAAAAGAAATAAGCAGAAAGTCCATACTTCACTGTTAATTCCTTAAAAGTACAAAGCAAAATAAGCGTATCATTGAAAGGCAGGAAATCTGTTATAAGGACTTCAATGTCAGAAAGACCTAAATTCAAATACTAACTCTCCTACTTGATTGATATGTAACTTCTGATGAATGATATACCTCCCACAACCTTAACTTCTTCAGCATAACAATGAGAAAACCTCTCAGACTATTGTGAGCAGTATTTTTGAAATTTCTATTTCATAGAAAGCACTCGGCGAATACTGTCTTTTACCATTACCCATTTTAAGTGGCACAGACAGACATTTTTATGATAACTTTTTCTCATGGTCGACATTCTATTAGTTTCTATGTCCAACTTGTATGTGTTTTCATATTACATAAACTTTCTAAAGCAAAGGTTGGCTGATATTTTCAAATTTGACCCAATTCTTCATCTTTCTAGGGTAGAAGAATCTTCTGTACAAAGACATGAAAGTGTAAATTGTCAAAAGTTGGCGGCAAAACCGAAGGAAAAAGCAAAGCCCAGAATTAAATACAAGTTGTATGATCACCTCCTGAATAATAGAAAGTTAACCATTTATACAAAAAGGCAAAAACTCTTTGTGTTTAAATCATGCCAAGGGAGGCTTTGGGAAGGAATCAGTTTTACCTGCCACAAAGATGTAATTTAGAGGCTGGAGATTTAGCTCAGTGGTAGAGCACTTGTCTAGCAAGCACAAGGCCCTGGTTCAACCCCTAGCACCCCCCCCCAAAAAAAGAGTGAGACATGTAACTTACAGGTTTGCATCTCTAACACTCTGACTTCATGTCAGACGAGAAAAATCCCAACTCCATTATTCCACCAAGAAACACAAATTTGTTGACACTGGCAGGCTACCACAATACCATGAAAATTACAGCTCCAGAAGAAAAGACAAAAAATAGAAAACTTCTGAAAGTCAGAACACATGAGACATACCTCTGTAACTTGAATGACTATTCTTTCATTTGAACAAAGTATTCTGGAGTTTTTTAAATGTTTGTACTGCAACTCATCCATCCACATTTATAATATCCAAAAACACAGCCAGAAATCCCAACTTTTAAGGCTGCCAACCACAAAAAAATTACTTAGCACAATGATTTTCCTTAACCATAAATGACGTTATCTTAGGCCAAGCTTCCTAGATAGACTTCCTTGGATTGACTAGCTCTTTACCCTAGGGCTATTTAACCATATGACAAGTGTTGAAAAGGGAAAGAAAAACAAAAAATAAAAGCAAGTGAATCAAATTAACTCTTAAAATACCTCTAATTTTGTGTTTACAAGAACATGGATATTTTGGAAGATAATTCGTTGAATGAAGACAAGCTGTTTCTTCCTATGTGTGAAAAATCCTAGAAGTTGTGGTATGATTAAAATTCTGTTTATGACTCCAAAATTCAAGCCAAATATAGGTTATATGGGCAGATAGATCTCATCTAATCTCAGCACAGAAATTTGGCTTTAACACCAAAATAATAGGATTTATAAGCAAAATAATATTAAGGGCATAACAAGCAATTTTGTAACCAGAGTACTAACCAAAGGATGACTAGAACTACTAGAGATCATCAGAGTGACAGACAGGCAGCTCAATTTGGTTACAGGCTACTTCAAAAGGTATTAAAATACCCACAAACAAGCCAGTGGGAAAGTAGGTTTGTAAACTCCGAGAAAGTGCTTGGAACCGGGGTACTGTTGAGGTGGACAGAGAAGGAAGTGTAACCTGTCTCAAGTCAAACTAAAGTGGGGATACTCATTTTAAACTGTCCTAAAATAAAACAAAAGAGCTCTTGCCGAGGCAGATGCCACGCTGAGGGTTGTTGTCTTTCTTGCAGGAAGTTGTCCCTCTTCTGACTCCTTTTGGCTAGAAACAAATACCATATAACCAGTGATGCCCCCGTGTCATGTTGACACAATATCAGTGGTATATTTGCCAAAAAGGTATAAACTAGATGCCTGAGATTGAATTAGATTTTAAGTTGATACAATTTACCTTTTCTTATAAACTTATGTTAAGGCATATCTTGGCCACATGATACTTGTGATTTTTAGATTCACTGAAGCAATTTATGTATGTCCCTACTACATTCCAGGTTGTTAAACCTGGTCCTTTATCTCAATCTAATTCTGAATCTCCACTTTGCCATCCAATATATTCACTGAGCCTCCACAGTCCACCATAATCTTTGGTTTCCTGAGGACACCAACAATTTTAAAAAGGCATATTCCAGAGCACATGCTGCACATAAACACCAATTCCTGATAGCTAAAAATGTCGACTTCTTAGGTGCAAACTACTATTAAAAGATTTACAAATCATCCGAAATATGTAGCATCCCGACAGCATTTCTCTTTTTTGTCCACAGAAGCTCCTATCTCTACAACACAGCGTAACAGTCTGCTGGAGCTAACACTTTCCTTATTGATCAGCTTTGAGGCTGCATTAAACAAAGCAATTTGGGGAACTTGAAAACTCTGTTTTAAGTGAATTAATAACTTATACCAAGTACTTCTTTATCAACGGACTCAAATATATATTTTAATTAATCTGTTAGAGTATTTTGCTTCATGGAATTCATGAAGGCATAGTTTTCAAAATCATGTCTTTTTTAACTCAGAATTTTGATAGGCATTTTGGAAACACTTGCCTAGTTCTAGTTCTTTTTGTACCTCTAAGATCGATGTCTAAGACATTTAAAAGGTAACTGAGAATCTCGCCACCATACTTATGAGGAAATGTAAAAGTCAAAGAAAAGAATTTCACAGCGGGACTCTTCTATACTCATGTACAACAGAGTCAGCTTTGTAATATGATGAAGACTGAGGTGAGTTGCACTTGAAAATCTGGGAGACATCTATAACAAAACAAAACTAGTTCATGAAACAGCTCAAGCTCAACTCCAAAGATAACATTATGTTTCAGAGTCCACTAGCTGAAACTGCTCAGTCTTTGCTATCTAATCTTGCTATCTGCTAAGGTAAGTCTTCTCATCTGCTTCTGAATCTTCAGCCTTGTCTTAACTGCCTCTGCTCTTTTGCCTTATCACATAAATTTTAGAATTATTCTATCAGGTGACACAAACATAAATGTAAGCACATAAAAAAGCTAGAACTTTGATTTGGATGACACCAAATTTAAGTAGATTTGGGAAGAATTAAAAAAACAAATAAAGTATACCTTTCCATTTATTTTGATCCTTTTTAAAACTTTCCCCAATCATTTGTATGCATTTTGTATATATTTTGATAGATTCATTCTTAGCTATTTGATATTTTTGTGTTATGGTAAAGAAAACTTTTTATCATTTATATGTTTTTCCCGATGTATAAAATTTAGAAATTAAGCTGAAATACAACTTTGCTAAACACGCCAATCAATTTTCATAATTTATCTTTAGGTTCTTACGTTTTTCTACCTAAAACTTAATATCATCTGTGAATAAGCATAATTTTGCTTCTTTCTGCTTAGTCTTTCTATCTTTTACTTATCTTTATTACCTTTGTGAACTGACCGGGGTTTCCACTGAAATGCTGAGTAGTAAAGGGCAAGTTTTCCTTGGTCCTAATCTCAAAAGTAAAGTTACTATTATTTTTACTGTAAGTAAAACATTTGATACAATGGAAAATTTCCTTCTGTCTGTAGTACAGTGTTTAATCACAAATTTTCTCAAATTATTTATACATATTTATATTTTTGTCATTTGGTCTCTTAATGTGATGATTTATACTGAATCACCTTCAAAATGTAAGCCAATTTCCATTTCTAGAATGTGAAACACTTAGTCATAATGTAACATATTGTTAGATTAGGTTAGTGATTATTTTACTTAGTTTTGAACCATTATTAATATGTGAGACTGCCCTTCAATTTTTTCATCCTTTATCTGGATGTAAGATAAAGGTTTGGACAACTTCATAAGAGGAGATGGATTGTCCACCCATTGATATTTTTTGGAAGAATTTGTGAATAATTTCTACTAAGCCTTTTAAAAATATTTGACAGAATTTAATAAGGAAGCCACTTGAGCCTCAAATTGTCTTTGAATGAAAGAAAGTATTACATTACTAATCAATTGTTTAATAATTAAAAACTCATCCATGTATTTTACCTTTTTAGGGTCAGTTTTGGTAAATAATTTTTTCCAAGAATATATCCATGTCACCTGAATTTTCAACTGTTTTGAGTTGGGTTGTTTGAAAGGCACGGGGGTGGGTAGAAAGAGTGGGTCCTACAGATGTCTCCAAACATATTTCTAGTGTGATCTAGGAAGTTTTCAGCACACAGTGAATTGTAACCTAACTAGATGCACAGAGCATCACCTACTCTTGTAACTGTAGCTGACTCTGAGCCAATCATAAGCAACCGTTTACTTAAATTGTATTAAAGGAAGACAGATGCAGGCTGTAACCAATCACGCTCTCTGTATTTTTTTTTTTCATTTTCCGTATGCACTCCCTTTTTTCTAGCTGTAAATGCAATCTGCCTATATTGGTGAGGAGGAGCGTTCTAAACCACATTTGGTCTGATCTGCTGCTTGGTACTAGAATCACAGATAAAGTCAATTACAATCTGCAAAAGTAGATTTGTTATAATTTGTCTTTTAATAGGCAGGGAGATGGGGTCACAATGAAGCTGTCTTTATCCTGTAAACCAACAATGTAAACTGCACGCAGCTGCCCTGTGGTGAAAGAACTGGTGCTGCCATGGCAAAGGATTGCTGCCGGGCTGATGCTGATGAGAACTATAAGCAACCAGGAGGCCATAGGAACCAACTAGAAGCAGCAAGTTTCTTCGTCCACTCCAGCCTCGGAGTCTACCTCCTGCACCTTCCATGGCCACCCTCCCACAGGGAGCAGCTGTGATTCAAAGGTGATTCACAGAGCCCGGGGCCCAGCACTAGAAAACCAGCTACACAGGAAGAGCTGGAAGCTCAGAACCAAAGACCGGCACACTGTTGTTTCTCCATTCCTTCTTCCTCTCTCATTCTTCCCACTGCTGTTGTCACCTGGTCTCCCGGGGTGAGGGGAGGGAGCAACCCATCAAGCATACCCGTAAGAAACTTCTGTACTTAAACTATTCAACAATTCTTAGACTTTTGTTAATGTTAGAGGGAGACAGGGCAGCAAAATCCTCTCTTGGGGCATGAGAGCAAAAAGGAGAAGAGAACACACAAGGGTATTCTGATTTAATGATGTAACTCGGCTGTTTCTGATACAGACATTGCTAGAGAAATATAACTTACTATTAAAAAAGAATTAGAGCAAGTGCAACGATCGGCGATGTGAAGCAGTGAAAACTGAAGGGGACCAGGGAACGCATACCTGTCTAATGAGGGCGGCAGCTGCCCAGCAGCCAGGCTGCAGTGTGGTAATGTGACTTCAGTATTCCCAGATCTTCTAATTTTTTTGAGACATGCCAGAAATCTGGATTTTTATGTGAAAGCTTCCAATTTCAAAATGTTGGCTCAAAAATAATTTAAACATTGTAAAAAGCCAAACGAAACACTGTTATGGGCCAATTCCAGTCTGTGGACCTTGGTTTGGGGCTTCTGCAGTGCAGCATCTGGACAAAAAGGGGACCTACACCTACAAACTGCAGGCCAGGTAGTTGATAGTATTATAGGTGAAGTGGACTGCAAGGATCCACTTACGTGATGGGAAAGAGCCCAAATTCAGCATTACATGATAATCCTAATTTTAGTGCAATGATGGTTTCTTGTGAGGAGAGTCCTTTTGTTGCTGTTTTTTCTCCCCCTTTTCTCTTCTCTCTCTCTCTCTCTCTCCCTCTCTCTCTCTCTCTCTCACTCGCTCTCTCTCTCTCTCTCTCGCTTGCTCGCTGTCATTACTGGTCACATTAAGATGAAGTCAGCCCACCCTAACACTGCCTGCCACCAGCACCGTCACTCACTTCAATGTGTAGTTAATTAAAATGAACCCTTTGGGGGAAATGAACTGGATAAATCAAACATATAATCATTATTTTGTGGTTTGGCATTTGCTTCAAGAGCATCAGCATCTCTTTAGCTTCACTGTGAGAGTTCCACAGCGGGGCATCTAGGAGGATCCACAAACTGAAGACAAACAGAAATCGATCAGGACTAATATGCAGAAGCATGTACATATCCACTGTGTGCACAGTAAATCATAATGAAATGCCATGATCGTCGACAAAAACTTGCATATAACGTAAAATAAAATATGTAGACATTCAAACTATAATTTAGAAGTTTTTTATGTATACATATTTGTCAAACCTTCCAGTAGGTTCTTTGATGCTTAATTCTTTCATTCATTTGGGTATCAAAAAATCTTTTTCTCACATGAAAGCTTTATCCACATTCCTAAGCCACATGGAATAGATAGTTTGACTTGTATGCAAAAGACTTGTCTTCGTAGAACAATTATAGTTTCTCTTCAGGTACAAATGAAGTCATAAATAAATATATGTACATGCACTGTAGAAATTGTGCCATACACTTTTGAGTATTTTACTTGTTCTTATTCATCAGAAGTAAACCGCTACATAAGCTCATGGAGCTATAAACAGTGAGTTTCACTTTATGGAGCTATAAACAATGAGTTTCACCAAATACAACATTCTCTTTCTGATTTTTTCTACCTCCCACCAATTCAAACACTTCACCTATACTAATATCAGCTACCCATTCTACAGTTTGTTCTTACAAAAGAGGGACATTACAGAACGTGGAGGGCACATTTTTTTTTCTCACAGAACTTTGCTATTTTAAAATTTTGTTTACGTAAGCTAAAGAGTAAAGATATCCATTTGCTGGAAATCTAGCAGACTGCATCTTCAGGTCTTTCTCTACTATGCTCTACATTTGTTATTTCTACTTTGCTCCAGAGCCCTGCATGTTTCAGTCTCTAATAATCATTTCACAGGCTGAAATGCCCAGAGAGGAGAGGAAACTAGGACTTTAGATTACAACAACATTTACTAACATTAAATGGAAGTTTTTGATACCCAAGAGGGTAGCTTCTGTTTGAAAGATTACTATGGTTTTAAAAATTAATTTATTAATATTTGTCCTAGTTACAAATTCATAGACCTAATTCTATCTTAGACTTTCATATTCTGTGCACATGTCCTGGACTTCTGTGACTGTTAGGTCATGCCGACTTGCCCAGTGGCTTTGTCATGCCCTAATCTCCCACCTCCCAAGTATGGCTCTCCAAAATGTTAACTGTCCTAAATTAATTTATAAGCACAAATTAAAATTTAGTTATTTAGAGGTCTTTAAATATGTATGATAGCATTTAAAAATTTGGGCATGTCACTGTCCAATTTTAATTTCTAAGTCATTATCCTATAGAAAATAAGCTTATAAGTACAAATGGTCCTCAACTTGCAATGGTTTGACTTAAGATTTTTCAAATGTATGATGGTGCAAAATTTAAACATATTCAGTTATGGTTTATATCAGGATGTCCCTCTAAAGTCTCATGCAATCATAGGTGGAGCTTTGGGGAGGAGACTGAATCATGCAGGCCTGACACTTATCAGCAGATTAGGCCGCCGATGAGATCATAGCTAAGTGCAATGTTGGGAGGTGAAGCCTGCTCAGAGGAGGTGGGGCACTGGGGGAGCGGCCTGGAAGAGTGTGTCTTCTTCCCACTCCTCCCTTATCTTGCTGTGCTGCCTATACCAGACCACGAGTTCCTTCTCTTCTGCCACGTTTCTGTGCCAGGCTGGCCTGCCTTGGAGCCAGCTGACTATGGAATGAAACCTCTACAAACTGTGAGCCAAAATAAACCTTTCATCCTTACATTTGTGGGTGTCAGATATTGTGTCTTGGCAACTAGAAAGTAAATAAATAGGGATTTTTTGGTCTTTTCCTGAGCTAGTAATATGCACATAATACCCTCCTAAGTGAGAGTACCCTGTCAGCCTCTCAATCACGAGAGTAAACTGACACTTCTCAGTATACTATCTTGCCAGCATTTGGGGATTTTCTGTTTTAGGCTTTTACATCCCATCATGCCTACAAATATCCCATCTATGACTCACTCTTCTAATGTATGAAAGGTGTTGCCAACCTGCAATGGGCGACAGAGTATAACCTCATTGTAAGTAGAGAAGCATTCATATGATGGATACCTATTTCCCTAAAATCTCCCACTAATTTGATAAACTTCAATCTCTTCAACCTTAACATTACAAATCTAAATTGATTATGTAGGCTACATATTTTAGATGATAAGGCAGATCTAGCATTATTTCAACGGATGATGGCAGGCACTTAGTCTGATGATCAATAATTCACTCCCTTCCTTCCCTCTTCCTGGCCTGAATGCGCCTCCCTGCCCTCTGAGGTTGGGTCTGGTCATACAACTTGTTTTGGTCAGTAAAATGAGCAGAAGTGATATTTGTCACTTTCCAATCAGACACTTCAAGAACCAATACTATGCCTTTTTTCTTCAGTCATTTATTCAGAATGCTGCAGACACTGGAGCCTCATCAGTTTGTCTCTGATGAGCGCAGGACGAAACCAGATTTATGCCAGTCCGCTAGGAACATGGGGAGCAAGCACAAAAACCTTTAAATCCCCATGACCCACGGGGCTGTTTGTTTGTTTGTTATCACAGCCTAACCAAGGCTATCCCGACCTATACATAGACCAAGTTCTCTTAACTGCTATAAATTCTTTAAAAGTAATACACAGAGAATATTTTCAAATGCAATACATAAAATTATTGCTACTGTGGATTTTGCCCTATTAAATATGCCTATGCTTGAGTCTATCTAAAATTTGCTGAGGTTGAAAGATACTTGTCTACCAAGTAACTAATTATCTCAAACAATTTTGAAGTTATCACTTGCTACGCTTTATTTATGTCCCCTCAAAATGCATATGTTGAAATCTTAATAGCCAAGGTGATTGCATTAGAATGTGAAACCTTTGGGAGGTGATTGCATTAGAGCATGAAGATCCTGCCATGAATGGGAATCTAGCCTTTATGAAACAGATCCAAAGAAGCTTATTCACCCCTTCTGCTGAGTGGTGAGAAGGTCCCATCTGTAAGCAAAGAAATGGCCCCTCACCAGACGCTGGATCTGCTGTCAGCTCAATCTGCCAGACACTAGATCTGCTGGCACCTTGATCTTGGACTTCCCAAGCTCCAGAATTGTAAGAAATAAATTTCTATTGTATATAAGCTGTGTATATATGCAGTGTAAGGTGTTTTGTTACAGTGGCCTGAATGGACTAAGACAGCTTCTTAATTTTTTTAAGATATCTTTTCTTAACCCGAGGGAGTTAAAGAAGTAAAATATGAAATAAACATTTCTCATGAGCCTGAATGCCAAGATAAGCCCTTTACAAAGTCACTAGGTCGTAGGCTCCAAAACTTAGAGGAGACTTTGAACATGGATGCCATGAAGGTGCTTTTGAGTTCTCACGTTATGTGATTTTCAAATCATATTAGTTAGGCTCTATAATCTCTAGTTGGTCACTGAGTCTAATTAATCTAATTAATATTAGTTAGGCTCTATAATCTCTAGTTGGTCACTGAGTCTAAGTGGATTTTTTCCAAATTATTTTCATGTCCTTCTCATCTCTCAGAAGAGCTCTTTCCAAATGAATTTTGGGTGCCATGAGAAAATGATTGACTTTTATGTCACAGTTTCTGAGAAGAGCCTGTTGATGGTTGGCAGATGTTCATAAAAGAATTTTCTGATTTGCCAAGTTTACTGAAATACGGTTTATTCCCTTGTTCCATGAAACTTAAGGGCCCTCAGCCACTGCTGGAAGTGTGGATTCTCTTTATGTTCACAGTGCTGGTTAATTTCATGTGTTGATTCGGCCATAATATCTAGATCTTTAGTCAAACATTATTCTGAGTGTTTCTGTGAGGATATTTTTAAGTAAAATTAACACTTAAATGGGTGCATTTTCAGGAAAGTAGATAGCTCTCCTTCAGGTGGTAATCTTGATACCATCAAAACAGAACAAAAAAGTTCAGCTTCTCCATAAGCAAGAGAGAAATTCTCCAACAAACTATCTTTGAACTTCATCTGAAACATTGGTTCTTCCTTGTTTGGCAGCATACTGCTCGTGAATTTGAACTTGTTTCTCTTGGGTCTCCCTCCCACCCTGCAGATTTCGCACTTGCCAGCTGACTCACAAGGTTATGGAGTCTTTCTTGTTCATAGGAAGGCTGGCTTTTTGTTCAACAAAAGCCTTTAACTCATTGAATAAGGACCACCAATTTTCAGAGGTCAGTCTGCTTTACCCAAAGCCCACCAATTTAAGTGTAAATCTCAGCCAAAAATATCCTCACCAAAATACCCAGAATTCACACACATCTCATTGGTCCTGATTCTCCAGAAAACCCTAATATAGATGCATGTTGTTCCCTCATACATGTGAACTTTGAGTTTCTTCTCATCTGAAGGCTTTGAGAGGAAGAAAGAAAATTAACTTCTTCCTACTCTGTCTTCTTTTTATCTTTTTAAACTACTATTTAGGAAAATGTATAACTTCAGTTGGAAATTTGCAGAATACATTTTCTGCATCTATTATATTCCCTTCAGAATATAATATAATTTTAAAAGTCTTTGAAGCAGTTGTTTCTTCAAATAATTTTTATTGGGAACTTAATACTAAAGGATTGAGACTGCTAATATGTGACTTTGGAGCATCTAACAAGCAAACGAGAAAGAATCCACCTCTGGGAATATTGTCTGTAGAGTAGGGTAGAATAATTAGATGTAGGGACATTTTGTAGATGCAACCCCTGTTTTACAAGATGTGGTTGTAAAATACGTTGAGTATTTAAATTTTTAAAATATGTATTACAGTAAAAGACACATTTCCATTAATCCCACTCAAAATATTCCCCCTTGCTTTGAACACACTTATCCCATTGTTCTTGCCATTTTCTGTGCGATTCTGGACATCTTCTTCCATGAGGATCTTGTTGCAATGCCATGACTGCCTTCAAGTCCTGAGTCAATTAAAAATGATTACCCCTCATGGTCATTTTGACTTTAAGGAAGACCCTGACATTGCATGATGCCCAATCTAGTGATTAAAGTGGATGAGGAAACACCGCGATGTTTTTACACACCTGCCTTTCCACTGGACGGCACTCAGCAGCAGGATTCACCGTGTTTTTGCTCACACCTCATAAAGACGGTCACAGAAGAGGACTTCCAAAACTGCTTCAGAAAGTGGCAAGAACAATTGGATAGGTGTATTGGAAGTGATGGGCAGTGTTTGAGAGGGGCTAATAGCAATGTGTTTTTTACGTAATGAATTCTTTTTAATTTAACCGTCACTATGTATTTTGATCACACTTCCTATGCTATGTTGCATGGACACATAAAATGATATGATCTGCTGGAAGCAAGTGAGAATTCGTCCTCTACTTAATCATTTAAAACAGCACATAGCAGATTGTCTTATAGATTTAGACCATTTTCCTAGATTTGGAGCAGAAAATAGAAGAGCAGTAAACAGCTTAACAACTTCTTCTCAGAAATGAGATCCTTCTTGATATATTTACAAGTAAATCCTATTTAACAGTTCATCTAACCACAATGTATACTCAGCAGAGACTAAAGTATAGTTTTTAATTCTTATCCAATCACTTTGGACCTACAAAGTAGAAGAAAGGATGAGAAATAAATCCATTTTAGAGATTTTTATATTATGGAAATAAATAGGAAAAATGGTTGTTATTCAGTAGTTTGGGAGTATTTGAGAATCGTTTCTTCAAAGAGATGTGATGAGGTGTGGAGGCCAAAATGACAGAAGTCGAAGTCATGAAACCCTAGCTCAAATGTCCCCACCACATAGCTGTGTGACTTTGCCAACTTCCTTGTCCATAAAAGATTATTTCCTTGCAGGTTTGTTATTGGGATTAAAAATAACATATGTGAAATGCCTCAGAGCAGGGTCACATAGAATCCTTTTATATAATTTTTAAATTGCTGCTTCCTCCCATAAGCTGTGTCTCCTTGCCATGACCTTGTGTAATAAATAAAAATGTGTTGTTTTGATGGATTTTTATTTTAATGAAATCCTTTGCTAGAAATTGTATAATCTGCTGTTAAGTTTCTTGGTTAAAATGAAATGAAGTCATAATTTTTGTTTTCTTTTTGATGAAGAAATTGGAATATGGAAAATTTTTAAAGTATTCTAAACCAAAACTCTGAGAAGGGGCAGAAGAAGAGAGGAAATAATGAAATAAGTATTACAGCAGACTGCTTCAATTCCAAAGATGGTTTGTACACACATTTTAATTCTGAGATCTGGACTCTTTCTACTGTAGGTGAAAATTAGGGTAACTTTCTTTTCTGGATGAGGTATTTATGTTGTTTTTAAGAAGGGGAGTATAATGCATTTTTTTTTTTTAGAAACTACTATTCTAGAGGCAACAGCCAAGGGACAAAAAGGACAAGTTCTGTAGTCAGGTTTTCCAGTACTGTGACTTACCAGCCATGTGGTCTGTGTGATCCCAGTTCTTCAACCAAATAGTAGTTTCTACCTTACTGAGTTGTTGAAAGAATTAAATTAATACATGGGAAGTATTTAGGATGACACCTGGCATGTACTAATTTAAATTTTAGTTGTTGTTATTATTCCTGATCAAACAAACAACAAAAAGTAGAATCTCCTACTCTGCATGGGAAAAACAGAAAGAGCTATTAAGAAAAATTTAAATCCAAAACTAATCTTGAGAGTATTCTAGGTTCTGACCAAATCTCCTTATAAATTTATTTTCCCCTCTCACTAACACTTTCAAGCAGGTTCAGCTGAATTAAACAGTAAAGATGGCTTCAAATAAGTCATTAAAAGGGCTCTGTAAATTTGAGAGGGGTAAGCAAAAAGGGATTAGGGCACCATATTTTATTCTAGTTTTATTTTTCCAAAATTAGCTATTGGATGTACCTATCAGCTTTTACTACAATAACGCTGTATGTGAAATGATCCCAAAGTCTCTTTGGCTTATAACAACTTAAATTTATTTTTTGCATGTGGATTTGTGCAGTAGCCACAGTGATTATGCTCCAGGCTGTAAGACTGTTTTGTGTCTCAAATTCTAGCACACATCTACATCCCTCACAAGCTGGTGCAGCTCTAGCTACCTAGATAAATTATTTGCATGGCAGAGAATAGGAACACAAAATGTAAAGCCTAGTGACATAAACAAATTTAAAACCCTACCTGAACAGGAAGTATGTCATGTTGCACACATGCCATTGGCTACCACAAATCACATGATGACCAGATCCAACTGCTATGGAACAAGGAAATATATTTCTCCCGTGCTGTTGTGGTGTAGGGGCTGTAGTTTTTGATGGATAATAACACAATCTATACACTTGCCAAATTGTCAGAATTCCGTCAAATACAAAACCTAGGGTGCCTTTCAATGAATCTTATCTCAGAATATGGATCTCAAATGTTGAAATGTATCAAAATAACCTGGGGAATTTGTTAAAAATTTAAATGACTCATCCCTCTGCTACAATGTAGATGTGGTGTAAGTGTATGTCTCCTCCTCGGCCCTCCAGGCAATAGTTCATGTGTTGGAGCTTCTTTCCTGGGGTAGTGGTGTTGGAAGATGGTGTTGGTCTTTAAGAGAAGGGGCTCTGTGGAAAACCATCGGGTTTGTGGGTATTTCTCATTGGTCCCTGGTTAGTTTATTGGGCCCTCAAGGAAACCAGCACAGCAGATGAGACACACAAAGATGGCAGCTAGAGGTGAACCTAAGGAGAGCCAGGCTTCAAGACAGAGATGCGCTAGCCAGGCCTGCAAGCCACCCTACAATTACACAGCAAGTTGAGACTGTACTGTAATTAATACCTCCTGGTCCAACTAGGCATCAGACACATAGACGGGTGACCAAAACATCTGGACCTATCCCTCGCCAAAAGTTCCTTTGTTCTTCCATAGAACTTTGCTATGTGACTCATTCCCCTGTGGATCAATAGCAGCTAAGTGACTATTCTTGTAAGCCTATAGGTTGATTGTGCTTTGACCCATGTTGTACCCACGCTGTGATTTTGCTTGCAAAGACCCTTGATGGCCAGCCACTCTGGACCCCTCCTTTTTTCCAATGAAACTCTCCTAACCTCTTCCTTTGGTTCATGACTTCGTTCCTTGATGCTGTAAGATCACAAACTCAGCAAGCCTGACATCTAACAGGTTGGGAGTTATTTTTCCCATATCAAGAGGATCGTTACACTAGTCTGATCCTGGCCTCCCTCATTTTCTTTGGCTTCCTGTTTCAAACTCTGCTCTCTTTCTCCCACACATACTGCCACCATTCCCATGGACACTCAACAGAGCATGCGCAGTGCTGCTTGCTATCAAAACTGTTACATTTATTTTACTTTCTAAAGTGAATCCTCCCACAATGATTCTGACTGAATAAATTCATGAGTGGGACCTAGGATCTGTATTGCTATCGCCCTCAACAGTAATCCCATCATACACCAAAATTCCAGAACCGTAATTTAAGAAGTACTGGTCTGAAGAAACCTAAGCTAGCAGATCAGAGCAGGGTGCTACTCTGCCCTGCTCAGCAGAGAAGGAGGGATGACACAGTGATGGCACTCCTGCCTGCAGAATAACCGAATGAATCGGGGTTTCTGATGGATCCGAGTTTTGGCTCCCAGTTCTTTTCTCTGCCATCTGGTTTTGCATTTCCTCTCACTAAATTTCCCTATCTTGTTGGTGTTAGACTTATGCATGTGAACCACTTTGGCCTGTGAGGAATGTGTGGAAGTAATAATGTGCCAGCTCCAAGCTTCAGCCATGTACCTGCTTGTCTCTTGAATCTCACCTTGAAATGAGCTTATCTTGGAAACTTCTGCCTGTCCACGCTGGGCCCCCAAATTAACACTCATTGGTAGGCCTAAATCCAGGATGCCAGGCCTGGCTTGACCCAAATTGAAGCAGAACTAACTACCTGATGCCAAATAGACCACCCAATCTCTACCTGAATTTCAAGTGGATGAGAGGGGAAAATGATTGCTACTTTAAGCCAGTGAACATTAGAGTAGTCACTTAGTACAAACTAACTTGTGCAGGACTGAAGAGTCACTCTCTAAGATATTCTGAATCCTTGTCCCTCGCTCCAACTTAATGTAGGTATCATCAGTGGGAATGCATGCTTCCTGTACTGAAATGAAGCTCAGACTTCAAGCAAAATAGCTCTTTTATTTTTGTGACACTGAATACATACAACATTCAGAAGTTTTCATCTAAAAGCATTCTATGCCATTTATTTGCATATACCTGAAGAAGCAAGTACATTAATGTATCAGAGTGAAGTAAAATTTTTTGAAAAGAATATTTAGGTCATACAACAGCAACACTTTTTTTTTCAAAATAGAAACAGATTGTTGTACAGAATCCAGCAATTCTGGTGGAAATACTCTGCAATGGAAGCATGTTTTCCATTATCTTAAATACTGTGCTAACCTCAATCAAAAATACACTTTCTTAAACTGAATACAGAATTTATAGTTTTGAGAAACACTGTCTGCATTCTAAATGTGCAAAGGATCTGATGCAAATGACTTTGTTCCACATGATTAAAAAGTCTTAGTTTTAGCAGGCAAAAATGAAATATAAACAACCAACAGTAACATTTACCCTCCCACTTAACCAAATGCTTCATCTAGGTGTGTTATATTTTATACATCTGAGCACATTTCACTCCCTTATTACTGGGCACTGTTTAAGACCAAAAGAACATGATTTCTGCCTCTTCAATTAAGCTACTCCTGGAGAACTTGACTACGCATGGACAGCCACTATCATCCCGAGATCCTGGTGAATGATATTGCCTGTCCATGATCTACTGAGTTTCTCAGTGTCATAGAAGATCTGTCCTGTTAGAAAGTAATGGGATAAATTATAGTTTGCATCCGAGTCACTGTCTGGGCTGGAAGTACCTTGCTGTGGAGGATGGAGATGTGCAGAGTAAGGAAGAGACTTTATGAAAGGACTCAGGTCTCAGAGACCTGTGGCCAATTTAGAGTCTTGCCCATCAGTCATAGACTCACCTATACTTCACTTTTGCCCTTTGAGGACTAAAACATTGAGGAAAATGTCGATCATATCTGGGAAAGAACATGCGAATAGGTAGTGAAGCTCAAGGGAAAAAAAGGGCTGCACAAAGGAAAAGTTCCAAAGTTCCAAATTTATTTTGTCTGAGAAACTAAGACAAAAAAGTAAGCTCTAATTGTGAAAAACATTTTCAGGTTAATGCTAGCACATAGACCCCTTTTCAGAAAAAGAAAAATCTTCTGTTGACTACAGAAAAAAGAAGAGCCCACCTTCATATACCCAGTCTAGGAGGTAAACATATGAACTCTATGTTCATTCAATATAAAGTCAACCGTTTATGGGATTAAGTGAAGCTATTTCCCAGCCTGTAGGGCTGCGATGATAATACAATCTGGATGGCAGCAGCAGGGATGAGAGGTAATGTACCTACTGTTTATCACAGATTAGAAAACTCAGAGCGTTAATAGTTTTTCCCAAAACACTGAGTTCAACGTAGCAATGCCAGAGACATCACCATTCCATAAATCTCACTTCTGCCCTTAGTCACTAGGATGCTTGGCTTCTTTGATTATATCTATGGCTTCCATCATCATAAATATAATCCTCTAAATAATTTCCACTCTTTGGAAGTGTTGGTTTTAACGTCACACATAAAATCTGCCTTAGTACTAATACTCATAATTTAATTTGCAAAACCTTTAAGGCAATATATGGCTTTTTGTATCATTTCACTGGAAAACAGAAAATTACTAAGCCTGTGAATTCTTCATTGTACAATGGAGCACAACTACTCTAGGATCATGGATTACATGATCAGCCATACACGTTTTTAAAGTGCACACTGTTCTCCCAACAGCAGAGCACATTACATAGGCCCTCTGCAAAAGCAAACTCCCCAGAAAAGATGCATATGCTCAAACCATTGCTCCTCTCATTAAACATTTCTCTGATTTTCTACTTACAAATTTTAAACCATTTGGAACTTTTCTTTGCTGAGTAGTGCCTCTTTACCTGCCTCTGTCTCACTCAGATTAACAAATACCCCATTTGCTAATTTATAAAGATTGTTATAGATCACTGGGGTGCTAAGTTACCACTGGAAGTTTATGAAGATGGACAAAATGATATTTACTGTCATATTTTCCAAGGAGAGGATGGTGTGTGTTTAGAAGGAGAATTTTGCATTCTTAGTCAAGGAAACGCTTAAAGTGAATCCTAGAGTACAAAATATAGACTCATTCCACTGTCCCATCAGGAGTGTGCAGGGCTTTTACTGGTAGAAGATAGGGCACGAGTTTGGAGCCACAAATGAACTCTACTAAGAACAGAGTTCTGGGCTCTCCACAAGGCGGTCCTCTTCATTTCCTTCTCCAGCCACTTCCTACCTCTCCTCTGAATAAATACAGGACAGATATTTAAGATGATGACTGAAAGTGGCTCCATGTTAGTGGCTTTCCAGGATACCCAGATGTCTTAGAGCACCCAAGCCTTCTTGGCTTCTACATTTCCTTTCCAATTCTTTCCATTTATTTTAATTAAATACATTTAAAACCCAAAGCTTCCTTCATAGATGTGAGCTAAGCCTCAGGCCCTCTTTTAATCTCCCAACTTCTGATTCAGCTAGACAAACAAAAATTCCCTTTGATGAGCTATTTGACTCTGGCTTTTCTATTGGCACTTCCACGTGATAGTAGGAAGGAAGATGGCAGGAAAAAAGGGAGGGAGAAGAGAGGGAAGAAGGAAGAAAGATTGCTTAGAAAAAAATGTATGTTTGCTGATTTACCCATCATTCAAGTTAAATCTTTCATAACTTTTTTCTCCAATCATAAATTTGTCTAACACTATTTCTCTGTGTTATTAGAAGTGGATTTAAATTCATTTTTTCACTCCAGATATGAACTTCAGATATATTATTAGCTTCAGCAATAGTCTTAACTCAAGTCTTAACTTCATGTATAGTAGCTTCAGCAATAGTTCTAACTCAAAACACATAGGTTATATATGAAATACATATGCACACACATATACATGACTTGAAAAGGCTAGATAAGTGAAAAAAGTATGAAATTGATAAAAATTTTTCTCGTGTTAGAACTGATAATGTCCTTTGAGACTTAAAGAGAACACTTTCATGGTTAACCATTCAAATAACTCAGTTTGTTGCCCTGGCTGGGTACCTCAAATATACAAGACTCACAAGAACATAACTTATGCCGAAGTAAAAGAACAGAATGATTCTTCCAGGAAGATTGTCTCACCTATCTGCAGATGGAGGGAGCATCAATCCACTCGCTAGCTTTTTGTTTATCTGTATTAGTTACTATGGGACTACAGATGGTGTGCAGCTCCTTTGCTAGGAACTATCTTGTTCCTGGAGAACTTTGGCCCAGGAATGGTTGCGGGAGAGCTGCTGACCGTGAGGTCAACACACCCAGGAGGAGTAGGCCTCCGCATGAATAAGTTGTCCAGGAACAAAGAAGTAGCCTAGGAAGCCAAGGTTAAAGATACACTGAATTAGTGAGGTTAATCACATAGACAGCTTCCTGAACATATACCACGCATACATTCTCCTACTCTACTCCTACTCTATAAAATCAACTCTGTAAGAAATAAACTCGTTCCAGCCTTGAGTTGGATCCCAGAGAACTGTGTCTCTGTCTTCATCGCACTCTCTATCTAAGTCCCTGCTCTCCACTGTGGCGCTGGTTCGCGGCAGTTACTTTTCTAGAGTCAGCGGTTTGCAAGAGAGCAGATTGAATACAGGGCAATTACAAGTTACAAGGTTCACACACACAAGCCAAATGCAGGAAGAGTGCTGAATGTTCTTCTATGCACTGGAGACCTGAAAGATCCAATCAAGAGGAGGGAGTCCATGGCAATGTCCTGTGTACATCGTGTCTGCGCTAGAAGGCTGAAGAAATCTATACTGGAACCAGGATATGATGCTCACAGAAGAAGTGAAGACCAGAACTCCCCTTGAAGCAAACAGCAGCCATCCCTGATGACAGCAAGGGCCTGAGCTTCTTCTGCAATGAGAACAGGCGAGTTCCCTTCAGGAGAACCCGCCGCAACAGAGCTCCTCCTGGGAAACAGCCAGCCCCTATCTTCTGCTCACATTCTCCTTTATGTTGTGTTGGCAACAAGCCTCAGGTGGATCCTCTAGGCCCAGAACCACACCAACTCAGTCCAGCTGGGTGTTCCTGCTCAAGCTGACCATATCAGTGCACTACATTATCCATTTGCATTTTTTAGGTTTTCTTTTCCATCTTCAGTCTTGAGAATTCTTTACTATATCCAGTGTCTAAATTCATTCCTGCTACTATACTAAAATACCTTAGACTGAGTAAATTATGAACAACAAAAATGTATCATTCTCACAATTCTGGAAGATGGAAAGTCCAAGATCAAGGCACTGTCAGTTCTGGGGTCTGCTGAAGGTCTCTTCCTCAGAACTGATGCCTTCTCTGTACCCTCAATTGGCAGAAGGGACAAGGTAGCTTCCTGCATCTCCCATTCACGTGGGTGAATCCCTGAGGATTTAACCACTCCCCAGAAGACCCCGATTCTTAAAACTATTGCTTTGGGAATTGTTTCAGGTATTTTCATTTTGTTTTGTTTTGTTTGCTGTGCTTTCTTCCACTGATGCCTGTGCTAGGGATTGAATCCAGGGCCTTGTACATGCTGAACACGCGCACTGCTGCTGTGCTATAACCCAGCCCTTCAATATATTAGTTCAGGCCACAGCAACTAGTAACTCTGTAAGAGTCATTAAGTTCCTAGGATCTAAAATGCATTGATAAATTATTATACTCTTTGTGTGATTTTACTACATTTACCAAGTACTTCAAAAAACCAGCCTATTCCTCTGTGTCTAATTCACATAAGAAGACAAAGTACATTTATGCCCTTTTTATAAATAAGATTAATAGAAGTTAAATAGTAACCTTTTGCTGTTTTAAACAATATATTTCTTTAAGTGTAATAATTCAAATGAAAAAGATATTAATGTCAAATGAGGAAAAAACTGATAGATCTCAAATTGTCATCTTCAGAAATTATGCCAGATAGAGTACAGCCTGATTCATCCCATTCCAGTGTTCCTGTTTTGGAAAAATTATGATTTATTTAACTTCAAGTGCTTCAAATATCCAATTTCAAGTGCTTCAAATATCCAAAGTGACTGCCAACAAGATCACCAGTGGTGAGACAGGTATCCATCACTGGCAACAACCAGAGGGCAAGTTGAACACAGGTGTGACAAAACAGAGCTAGAATAAGGCACAGTATGATCTTATTCAGGATATGACCTTAAAACTATAAATATTGGAGGTTCACTTTAAAGGAGGTGAGTGCGATTTTCTCCTTCCAATCCCAAGATTAATTTCAATGCTTACTTTCCAACTGAGGGGGCAGATTTTCAGGGATGGGTACTCGCTGGAAGCAAGGAAAGGCTCACCCCTGGGCTTAGTCCATCTCTGGGGATCGAATATAGGTTGAAAGAACTTATCTTGGTTTCTGCATTGCAATGTGTGTTTCTGACTTGGAGCCAGAGAGGCTTTTCTTCACCTGCAGAGAAAATAAAAATACTCCAAGTTGTTACAACTCCAATAGTTGTTCCTGGAAGGGCTTGGCGTTGCTGCAGGAAGTTTTTCATTCAGGAGACTGAAGTGCTTTCTTTCCTAAGGTCACATCCTCCTTCCGGGCCAAACTGAGCACAAAACCGCCTCCTGAAATTTACTCCAATGGAACAGAATGTTATTAGGCACCCTGCAGGCCTAATCCCACTCCAGTGTGTAAACCTTCCAAGTCAGAGCCAGGGCTGCAGGAGCAGATGCAAGAGAGGGTTGAGAAAGCTTGAATCTAAAGCAAACTGGCCTGGTGTATCAATTTTCTGTTATGGTCTGTATTTAGATGACCCCTCAAAGCCTTGTGCGGTCATAGGTGAGGCTTTGCAGAGGTGGCTGGATCTAGAGTGTTTGCTGCTAGGATCAAGGATATGATGATGGATGTGATATTTGTGACTCATGTTGCAATACTAGGATTAAGGCTGCTTGAACCTGGGCGTGAGTGGTACCTGCCGAAGGGTGGGTAGCCTGGATAAGATATAAGGGACAGAAAGAGGGTGCCTTTGCTGCTGCCTTTGCTTGTCACTTCCTGCTTGCTCCTTTGCTGCTGGCTGCCTTCTGCCTGCCCTGCTTTGCCATGAACTGTTTTTCCTCTGTGATGCCCCTCTGCTATGCCATCCTCTCTTGGAGCCAGCCGATTATGAATTGAAACCTCCACAAACTGTGAGCCAAATAAACATTTCTGCCTTTAACTTTGGGTGTTGGGTAGTTTATCTCGGCAACAAGAAAAGTAACTGAGACAACTGCTGTAAGTAAGTGCCACAGACTGAGTAGTTTAGACAACCAAAATACATTTTCTTACAATTCTCAACACTAGAATTCTAAAATCAGTGTGTCAGAGTTGATCTCTTGTGAGGCCAACTCTTCTTGGCTTATAGCTCTACACATGGTCTTCTGCTTGTGTGCCTCTCTGTTCTTATCTCTTCTTCCCATAGAGACTCCTTCAGCTTGGGTTTGGACCCACCCTAAGGACCTCATTTTAATTTAATTACATCGTCAAACATCATATTTCCAAATTTGTGCATATATCAAGGTACTATGAGTTATGACTTCAACATATGAATTTCAAAAGAGGAAGGGACAAAATTCAGTCCATAGTGCTTGGGATCTCCATGAATGACTGACTTTCTTAAGGTCTATGACTGCAAGTCAAACATCCAACTCCTCCACATTCCACCCCGATGAATATCTACCTGTGAATCCAGCTCTGTTCTATAACAAATATAACAGTTGCAAACTTATTTAAGCCAGTTTATGGATATACTCTTAGATTTCTAATGATCACCAAAGAAGGCCAAATTGATGTCAGAAATGAACACAGATAGAGCTTATAGTAGTAAGGATAGGTTTCGATCAGTAACATACTATTGCAATAGGAAAAAAAAAGATCCAGCATTAACTGTACTCAACTTGAATTTGTAGAGGAGGGGGACTGGGTGATTTAAAGGGTGAATGAGAGAATAGAGATAGGGGCAAGCAGGGACTCAAGAGAATTAAGGAAGTGAAAAATTACAAAAATCAGAAAAAGGGAGTTGATTTTGATGAAATCCATCAATGCTATTTGGCTCAATTTTGTATGAAATAGGTGTTATGATCTACGTAATTGTAAACATAGACCCATGAGTTTGCTATCAGGTGCTTATTGAAATTGTGTTCCTACCTTTTCATGGAGGCTGGGAAATGGGGGCTCTATAATCAGATTTGCCTAGTAAGTCCTTTTGACTGCCTTAAATTTTCTCAGCCAGGTGTGTCATAAGGGAGTCTAGGATCATCCTAAGGACGCCATTTTGTACTGTGAGAAACTACATTTTTGTTCATCTAGTTATTTATAGGCCAAGGTTGAGGCCTAGTTGAGAAAGGGGCTCTGAGGAGCTTGGCTAGATTTCATTCAAAGGAAGAATCTCTATTAACGATGCAAGTCTACTGCTCTGCAATAACCTTGTTACTAGGTTGTAGTGAAAACAAATCTCAGCCCAAATTCCTTCCTATGGGAATACATGTATTAGAAAGTAGTCACTAGCAAGAAAATATAAAAGAGTTTCTACTACCTGTTTTATACACTGGGATAAAAAGACATTTTAGGTGGTGCAAGTGCACCAGCTGTAACAAATACAGAGAGACTCCTAGACAGTATTCTGTCCCTACTTGACACCATGCAATCAGAAATTCTCCTAGACCAGTGTCTGGACAGAGAACCAATCAGACCACCGAAACATGCCTGTCATCCCTAAAAAGATGACAGCACACCTCCACAGATGTTACACACCCATGTTCCTGAAAGGGTGGAGGGATCTCCAAACTATTTTAGCCAATTCATATGTTCAAAATATGGTTAATTTCACCAGTGAGAGCTGAAGCCCGTTTTTTTAAATTTTATTTTAATGGTACATTTTAGATGTACATATTGATAACATTCATCATAGGGAATTTGTACCTGTACATGATATATCTTGCTTCTTCTTTTCCCACTCCCCTCCCCTCACCCCCTCCTCCCTCCCTATTTACAAAAGATTTGTTTCCATTTTTTTCCTTCCATTTCTTATTTCTCTTGTCGCTCTGTTTCTTTCCCCCTCCCTTGTTCCCTTTTCCGTTTGGACATTTTCTTCCCTTTCCCAATATAATACATTTTAGTCTTTATTTACACTTCAGTTTCTCACACCAGAGAAACTATGCAGTATTTAAACATGTGTGTCCAATTTATTTCACTTAAGAGTATGGTCTCAAGATGCATCCATTTACCTAGGAATATCTCAAGCTTATCATTCTTTATGGCAGAGTAGTACTCCATTGTAAAAAAAAAAAAAACACATTTTCTTTATCCATTCTGCAGTTAATGGGCATTTGGACTGTTTCCAAGATTTAGCTATTACAAACTGTGCTGTTATAAACATGGGTGTGGATGTATCACTGCGGTATGATACTTTTAATTCTTTTGGGAAGATACCAAGAAGGGGAATAGCTGGGTCAAATGGAATCTCTAGTCCTAGTTCCCTGAAGAATCTCCACACTGATTTCCATAGTGGCTGCGCCAGTCTACTCTCCCAGCAACAGTGGAGAAGGGTTCCTTTTCCTCCACAGCCCCTCCAGCATTTGTAATTGGCTGATTTGTTGATAATAGCCATTCTTTGTGGAGTGAGGTGGAATCTCAGGGTTGTTTTAATTTTCATCTCTCAAATGACCAGTGATGTCGAACATTTTTTCATATGCTTATTTTCTGTTTCTACTTCTTCATCTCAGAAGTGTCTATTCATTTCAGTTGCCCACTTTTGGATTGGGTCTTTAAATTTGGGGGGTCTGATTTTTTTGAGTTCTTTATATATTCAAGATGTTAGTCCTTTGTCGGAAGAATAGCTGGCAAAAATTTTTTCCCACTCTGTGGGTTGTCTCTTCGTTCTTTTGGTGGTTTCTTTTGCTGTGCAAAAGCTTTTTAATAAGATTAGATCCCAGTTGTTGATTCTTTCTGATATTTCCTGGGTAACTGGGGATTTGTTCATAAAGTTTTTGTTTACACCTATGTCTTCAAGTGTTCTACTTATTCTATCTGAAGAGTCCTCTTATTATGCACTCTGATGTCTGTCTTTGTAAACTGGAATGACACAGCCCTCCAAGCTGATCTTACATGTGTCCTGCCCCAAAACCCAGGGTGAGCAATTTCAAAATAACTCTGGTTTGATTATGAACATTATGTATACAAGGTACCAATACATGTTCTTGGTAAAAATAATAAAAAAATTAAAAAAAAATAACTCTGGTTTCCATTAGCAGAAAATTGTACTTCAATATTACAATCTATGTCCCAGGACTAATGAAATTTTTAAAAATTGGAAGAAGATCAACTTGTTAAAGTACATTTAGTGACATTTCTAGGATTCAACAGCTGATATATTGTCAATCATGATGTTAGAAGGTAAAATTTGTACTCAAAATGCAAAGCAAACACATTTTACTCTTTCTAAATAACCTATGATTATCTAAAAGATAATATTCAAGACAGCTGAGAATTTTTTTTAAATAATTTTTTTGAACATTTCACAATTTCAGAAAATAATGTACATTTTTAACAATGACATTTTAAACTGGCTGAAAAAATACTCATTGACTCCTCCAAATTTTAAATTTTATCATACAAGAATATATGACGTTGCTGAGTCTTTCTTATGATTTGACTCAGGAACAAATGCCTTAGTATTCTTTCAATCTTCCCAGATGGTTTAGTTCAAGAATATGATACAGTGGTTAAGGATTGAAGTTTCTGAGCCAAAATTATAGTCATTTGTTAAAACCTGCTTTTAACTAAAATATTGTATTATATGTTAGTCACAGTATCACTGACCTATAAGATTTCTTTCAACCCTGGCCATTCTATGGTTCCAAATATATTATAAATTCATCTTAGCAAACATTTGATAGACTGTTACTACAGGTATCTACCTTGTACCAATGAACAGGAAGAAAAATAAATGAGGAATAAAGCAAAGTAATTACCTACAAAACTGTGATAATAGTGTACAGAAATGTACCCCAATAATTAAAATAAAATATGGATATGTATTCAGTGATTAAAATCCTATTCTAGAAATATATATATATAAAGTAGATATGAGATATAAGTATATGGATACATACCTATATATTATATACATTTTCTTTAGGGAAAGTAACAAAATAATGAAATGTGAAAGAGAATTTATGTTTGATACCAGATCTGTTTTTTAAGTAAAAATATTATAACAGTAACCAGAGAAGTATAAAAGAATTTTAAAATACTGAGTATTATTTTATGTATTTTAAATATTTTATACTGTAGTACTTTAATAAAAATGTTGAAAAGTTAATAATTTTAATTGCAAGAAAATACATTTAAATGAGGATCGGGGATTTAGCTCAGTGATGGAGCACTTGCCTAGCAAAGCGCAAGGCCCTGAGTTTGATTCCCAGCACCCCCCCAAAAAAATACATTTAAATGTATGTGTTACACATACAGACTTTTATCTGAATGTTTATTCTATCATTTGTCATAATAGTTAAAAAGTGCAAACTACCTTAAGATCCAACAATTGATCGATGGATAAACAAAATATGGTATATTCAAACAGTGAAATATTACCTACAATAAAATAGAAGCATTAACACATACTACAACATTAAGTTAAAAAAAAAAAAAACTTTATGCTGGGGTTGGGGATTTAGCTCAAGTGGTAGAGCACCTGCCTAGCAAGCACAAGGCCCTCAGTTCAATCCCTAGCACCAAAAAAACAAACAAACAAACAAAAAAAACTTTATGCTAAGAAAAAGAACTCAGTCACAAAAGGCCACATTTTGTACATTTTCACTTGTTTGAAATGCCCAGAGAAGGAAAACCCATAGAAGCAGTGAGCAGATTAGTGTTGCCAGGGCTCAGGGGAGGGAGGGATGGGGAGTGAGTACTGGGTTTCTTTGTAGGGTGATGAAAATCTTCTGGAATTAGATAGTAGTGATGATTACACAACTTTGTGAAAATTCCAAAAAGCATTGACACATATATTTTAAAAGAGAAAACTTGATGGTAGTGAATTTCCAGGAAAAGTGAAGAAATGTATAATGGGGACACCAACAATCATTCAACAAATGCTTGGTTTTTATGAAGATCTATACAAATAAGAAGAGGAGAAGAACCAGCAAAGTCCTTACAAATACGGAACGGGTCTTAGGCACACAAGCATGTCACTATCTCCCCACATTTTGGCTAGAAAAGTCATTAAAGTTAATGTTAACGGAAGGATTTGGTTATTATAATATAGGATGTTTTTTGACCTAACAAGAATTCACTTTTAAGCCAGGTAAACTGGAGTCTAAAAATTTCTACCAAATACTGTACTAAGTATTGATAAGCCCACAAGAGAATGCAGAATTGTGTAGGTTTCACATATATTTCTTCACCCAAATCTCTGATTCTCCTGCGACTTTTTCACTGCTGCAACCCTAATGTTAGAATGATAGCACTAGGCAAGCCACGGCCTGCCACACATAAGTACACTTTTATCTTTGGGAATCACGTCATTTTACATTCACAGAATGTGCAGCAAAGCAGGCCTGCTTCCTTATTGTACCAAGCAAAGTGAGCCCTCATCAGCCCGACTGGCTTACACAATGTGACTTGCCCTGAGCGTGGCAGGGACTTATCTGCAATCTTGGCATCTAAGTGCACATGTATCAGTCATCTTTTATACACTGTCAGAAAGAATGAAGGAAAGAGCTAATTTTGTCTTTCTTAGGCGATGTTTAGCTGAATTAAAACTCAACATGGATTTTACACTTCTTCATTCATGTAATCAAAAAAGAATTTTCTCTTCAAAATATTTTTAGAAAACGTACCTATTCAAAGATGGATTTACAAACCTAGTAAAAGTGGTGGATGTAAACAAAGTTTTGAATAATTCCAAATAAATATAATTTATATAATATATATTATACATATTTACTATTACAAAGTAATTATTATGGATGCACTTTCAAAGGTAGGTTCCTCCTATAATCGTTGGCCTGGTCAATAGTTTTGTGGACAATTCCATTCTTCAAGCATATTGGACATTTATACCAAGTACACAGTCCAGTTGTGCTTTCTCTCCATTCTTTCAGTGGTTAATATTTGCCCAGAATTATAGACCATCCAACATTCAGAATTTGCTCTGACCTAATTTGCAAGAATGTCTTACAAATCTATGTGCCACTGTCCTGCTCGACTAACATACATATCACCTTTGAAGCCTGTACCATGAGAAAAACAATAAAAAGGTAGTACAAGAAATCTTTTGGCATAAGCACTAAGAGGTCATCAATATTATGAACTCTTTTTAAAATTCTCTTAAGCTACCTAACACCATTTCTGGTTAAGGTCTTAAATACTTAGCATGGCACACAAAACCAGCCATCATGTCACCTCTGCCTAGCTTTCCTCTCCTCTTTTCCACTTCACTTGACAAACTCTGCCATGTAGTTATACTTGAATTTCTCAAATGTTCAATCTCGTTTCTGTATTTTTTCATGTTTTTTTTTTTTCTCTCCCTGTCTGGGACACTTATATTTTCCCAGTTCTCCAATTTTTACTTTTCTGATATTTGACATTGGGAAACTTTAACTTTCTCTTTTGAGCTAGACTGACGCATAAAGGCCAATACTATGATAACTTATCTTTGCTTTCTTACAGCCAAGATACTTCCTAACGCTTAATATTTTTTTCTAAATGAATGAATAACAAAGCAATGAGAAACCTCTGTGTGTGTGTGTGTGTGTGTGTGTGTGTGTGTGTGTGTGTAGCAAACTGTCTTAGTCTCTTTGGGCTGCACAACAAAATACCGTAGATGCGGTAGCTCGTTTCTCAGTGCTAGAAGCTGAAAGTTCAAGGTCAATGCCATTTTGGTGTCTGCTGAGAGTCAGTTATCTGGCTCACAATCAGGACTTTTTCAAAGTGTTCTCACCTGATAGAAGCGAACAAGCTCCCTTAGGCCTCTTTTATAAAGGCACTAACCCCATTCATGCAGGCTCAGCCCTCGCGATCTACTGACCTTCCAAAGCCTCTCTGTTGCAATTGCTTTAAGGATTTGGTGTTAACACATGAAATGGGTGGGGGCGTGGGAAGGGTTCAAACCACAGCACAGGGCCTACAGTCCTAGAGAAAGTTGGAGCTCTTGAACAAACAGCGTTTAAATGATTCTTAACTGCTTACTAGAGCAAATAGGTTTCTTACGCTCTTTAATTCAACCCACTCGCTTACAAACTGGATATAATGTTACTGTTTCATAACTTTAAGTCCACTAAAATGAGAAATTGCTTAAAATAATGCCGAGCACATTATAAATTATGTGATAGGGCCCATGAGCATTCTAAGTATAATTACTAGAATTATAGCACACATGCTAGAAATATAAAAACTTGGTTCCCTTTCTTTTGAGGTGTTATTCTTCATTAAATAATTTTTAAATTTATTAAAAGGAAGAAAAGAAATGAGGAATAACTATAAAATAATGTAATTAATACAATAAACAATGAAAACCTGCAAATAAGATCCAAAAAATAAAAGATAATGAAGGACAGAATTTAAATATTACAAGGTTAATGAAAATCAGTTTTTCCACTCCATATTCTAGTAACTATTGAATAAAAGATCTTTTCACTTATCAGATATGTTAGAGATGGACTGATTTTTTAAAATCATACACTGAAACTTTTTTTAATTTTAATTTTTATTGGTATATATTTGCAGTCCACAATCATTGTATTTCTTTTAGCGTTGGTTGGTACAAGCTCATAACACATTTTTGTTCTTTTTTCATCCCCTTCCCCACTCCTCTTTTCCACCTTCCTCCAGCTTTTGGTCCTTTTCCTTTTTACAAAGGACCCATTTCCCTATTTTCTATTATCTATTTTTTATTTTGCTCTTTGTATTTGGGGCTTTTCATATAAGACAAACCCTGTGACATTTCAGTTTGTGTGTCTATAAATCACTCAATGAATCTTGAATACTGACTCTAAATTTGGGTGGAGAATGAAAGCTTATAGCCAAAACGTGCCATGATTCACATTGCCCCCTGATTTTGTTATGTTTTTATCAAATTAACTAAAGTATAAGCATCCAAGTGAGTTTTCCACCTTTGAAATCTCTGCCTCATAATATTATGCACATGTTTTAATTTAGACAACCATTGCTCAAATTAGTTTTGGAAGTCATCTTATAGACTACCCTGCAGTATCAATTCATGAACCGCAGAAGAAAATCTAAATTACTGCTTTTAGGTAAAATTAACTTCTTAATAAAATATTATACAACTGTCTTAGTACACTTGTACTGCTATCAGAAAGTCTTTTAGACTGGATAATTTATAAACAATTTCTATTCCATGGTTCTAGAGGCTGAGAAATTGAAGCTCAAGGCATCAACAGATGAAGTAATCTGGTTAAGACTTATTTCCTGGTTCACAGCTGGTGCCTCCTAGCCTGTCATCACATGGTCAAAGGTGGAGGCAAGAAAGATCTGGCTAGTTTCCTAGAACCATTTATAAGAGTACTAATCCCATTCATGACAGGGGAGCCCTCCTGACTCACTTCCTGGAGCCCCACCCCTAAATGCTATCACAGTTTGTTTTAGGTCCCAACAAGTCAGCAGGGGAGGGGAAACATTCAGTGACCCATTCTAATTCCCAGAGTTGGCTAGAATGAGTTTTAGCCATTTCTGAATATCAAACCCACCCCAAAGGCTTCAAGATGGTTAAATAATGCTCGTAGCCTTTCAATAATATTGGACAAGTTTCCAAAATGTCAATAAGACATTTACTCTTCAGAATTAAAAATACCGATAAGATTGTTTTATGGCAAATCATGCTTATTACAGTAATACGTGTACATTTGTGTCTTGGTACACATGTGAAGAGTACAAGGATTAGAGTAAACTGTGTTGTTTTCTAATTATTTGCCCCCCTCCACACCAGCCCCTCCCTGTCAGGAGGATTGTATGACTCTCTCAGTGAGCAGCAGGCTTGGCTGTGTGACTCGCTCTGGTCAGCGGAATGGGAGCGGACATGACATTGGCCACCATGAACAAAATCTACCAGGCTTTGTGCACTTCCGCCATTCAGCTGAACCTTCATCCGGGAGAGTAAAGAAGACTTGAAACAGAGCTATCACTCGGCCATACTCCATATGTTACACAGGAAGAAATACATCTTTACGGACATAAGCACCTGATATTTGTAGAACTATTTGCTGTTCACCATAATTTGACTTTAACTGGCTGATCAAGACAATACTTTGGGGGCCAGAGGTACTGGAGAGTGAACCTAGGGCCTTTTTACTAAGCTACAGAGCAGCCCCTTTCCTTTGTTTTCTTTTTTCATTTTGAGATAGGGACTCTGTAGGACCACACCTTTTGATGCGGGGGTGACCGAGGAACTAAAAGCAACAGATAATTTGAAAACTAAATCAATTGCATTGCAGCTTTCAAAATTTAGGATGCATACCACTCCTCTTCTTGTGAGTCCCTGTGGAACTGTTCTTAACATTTACACTAACCATATTATCAATGTACTGTAGAATTTACACTCATATTCTCAGTCCATAATAGAGTAACTTAAAAAAGGTGACAGGGGCTGGGGATTTAGCTCAGTGATTAGAGTGCTTGCCTTGCAAGCACAAGGGCCTGAGTTCAATCCCCGGCACCACAAAAAAAAAAAAAAAAAAAGGTGACAAGTCAAAACTATAACAAAATGATGCTATGGAGATAAAGAGCAAACAGCAAACTATATCTGGCCCAGTGATATAATTGTGCTAGGAAGCATATATTCTCTAAAGAGAAAAATGAATCAGTGAGATCTCAGATAAACTGAACTCAAAAAATATGCTTAATCATAACAAGTATGCTTGTTCTAGTACTAAAAATGTTCTTTAAAAATTATTTCTCAAAGCTAAAAGAAATTTAAGAAGTCAGAGTCATTGGATGTTTACCACACAGTCTTGAAACATAGTAAAACAAAAACAGATTATGATGGCTGACTGAAGATCATGGATGACCCTACAACCACATTTAGGAAAAAATACTAAATTCACTGATTTTCCAAAGACAATTTTGAAGGTTGCAATTTGGACCAAAATTTACAGCTATTTGTATCAGTCATCTGACTTTAAATATTTCTTGCAAAGAAATATTAATGCAGAGCCAAACAAAAGTAAGAAAATAAGTACCATTGACTTTGAGCTTTGAAAAACACAATATTATTCAAACATAAATAAGAATGAAATCCTGGAATTTTCAGGAAAATGGATAAAACTAGAGGACCAGTGAAATGTTAAGTGAAATAATCCAGACATGCAAAGACAAGTACTACATGTTCTCTTTCATATGTGGAAGTTTAGGGGAGTTAGTGGTTAATCTGAATATAGAATATAGAATACGTAGAGGTGGAGGGTTTGATCAGCACACACAGCATGTATGTATTGAAACATACCACAGTGAACCCCATTAATGTGTACAATTACTACTTGATATCAAAATGTTTTAATTTAATTGCATACACTGAATTTCAGTTCTCTCTAAAGTTTTTATCAACTAAATGAGAAATTCATTTGTCAAGAAGATATAATCAATAAAAGGATGGAATGCCAAGGCAAGCGGTTAAGTTTTTCACTAAAAGAATTTAAAGGAGCGTTTACAAGCACGCACATGCCCATCTTCTTTTCAACCCTTAAACTGCCTCCACCGAGCGATGGTTCCGACAGGGCTCTGTCACGCCCAGGGAAGTGGGAACTGCAAGCACTCCCCGCGTGTGCCGAGGATCCTCACCCAAATTGAATTCAGACAATTTTGCCGTTAAACACGTTCTCCGTATCACTTAGATTTATCCAACACGGTTAAATGGGTTTATACCAATTTGCTTTCCCCGCATACGTGCAAATGCTAAATAAGCCAGCAACTGACCCCTAAATAAGAAAGCAGCAGGATCAACAGACGCCGCCGCTGAAGTCTGCAAGCCTTGCTCAGCAAAGCGCCAAGCGAAGAGGGGCCTGTGCGGAGTGCGCCCCCTGTTGCTCTTCCCAGGAAGCAGCGCCTCTCTCCTCTCCTCCCAGCGAGCGAGGGCATCACCTCCACTGCGCTGCTGTCCTTGCTCTCCTTCACCTCTCCATACCGGTGCTGCCAGTCCTACTCCTGTTTTGACAATTGTCCTCATCACACGGCATGGTATTTGAAGTACTGGTTGCTTCAGGAGAACACACTTCTATCTTTAAAACGTCAGCAAAATATTTAGATTTCTCCAAGAAAATCAGAAGTCTTCCAAATGGAGTGATTATGAATGAAAACAAGACTGTGTTGCTGTTGTTATTATTACTATTATCATTATTATATTATTTTCCAGAGTAAGAAAAAAGCTGACCTCGTTAAGCACCATGTCCCAGGCACCATATTGGAAGCTTACTTCCTATTCTTAACATAGTCTTTAATACTCAGAGAAGATGTTATCAACTCCATGTTACAGAATAAGAAGCCCACATGAGGAATTATTCAGTACCTCACTCATTCCTTAGCTAGAGATGAAGACAGGCCAGACCCAGGCCTCCTGGCTTCTGTTCAGTGCCTCGTCCCTGGGTCCAAACCAAGGGCAACAATCCCCCAGGGCAGCTCCCCAAAGACCTCCCTCCCTAACTTCCCATCTCCTGCATTTTATCAGCATCTTCCTACACAGGAAGAAACACTGTTTTTATAGAACAACCACCATCCTGTGTAAAACGTATTGGATGCTCTGATTCAGAGTTAGTCACAGAAGAAAAAAATCACTGTGTAATAATACTCTATTTAATGAGATGTTACACATTTTCCATCTTTTTTGGCATTTTAGACCTCATTCTCAGAAGTCAGAGCACCAGTGTGTATCCAGTTTTCATGGGTTTGTGGTTTATTTGACCATGGTTAATGTTAATTGTTATGCTCCTCTGAAACAGTGTCTGCTCGTGTAAGCCTGCAGTTGTCTAAGTTATTTCTTCAGACTTTAAGGAACTAAAGAAATAGACCCCTTAGTGGACAAATGCCACCTGGGAGCCAAGTTCATGGAGGCTTCACTGCTTAGAAGTTGCTAAATTAGCTAAATCTTTCTAGATCAGTAGAGGGAAGCCAAAAGTGGTTCAAAAATGCTCACTTTCAAATAACCAGTTAGGAGTATAATTCAGATCACATAGAAACCTCTTTTCCTTCCCATTTCTGCTTCCTTTTCAGTCCTCCCAAATCATCACTCTTAAATTAAACCTTCTTATAAGGCATTTCCTAAGTGCTCTGGAACTGAATAAATGCACATCTGGTTAAAGGTTTGTTTTCCTTGTGTTCTGATAGAATTCTGTACTAGATCTGGGACACTCTGTGGGTGAGACACAAATGATTAGAGTGGCAGCCCTAAACTCCTCACTTAGCAATTCTGTTAGATGTTATTTTCTTACCATAACCAACATATTCTAAGAGAGTTTTAGCAAAAGGAAAAAAATAATCCCATGATATTTAGCTGTTTTAAGAGGTTTTTGCAAAAACGTACAGTGGCACCTCAGTTTATGAACTTAATTTGTTCTAAGATTTGGGGGAAGGTGGCTCCATTTGTGTCTGTGTGGGGAAGATGACCATGGTTGTGTTTGTCACCCGAAGCTGAGTTTGTGAATAGAAGCAAAATTTTGCCAAATGCTTTTGTTTGTGAACCAAATTGTTTGCAAACAGAAGTGTTTGTGACCCGAGGTCTTACTGCATTCCATTTTCACTGGGATTATAAAAGGCAGGTTGATTTTGAGAGGACACAGAGGGGAAAATATGTCTAAAAAGTTGGGTTCTTTTAGATAAGCCTATATTACCCCTGACTTCAGCTGCCATCTCCTATGAAAACCTTAAAATGCACTAAAGTTACCCCCAAGTCAACTTATTACTTATTTTTAAAAAGTAATTGACTTTAAATTAAAATCAATGGCAAAGTATACAAGGTCTCAAAATAAAAATGCTGAATGTAAACATAACTGAGTCTATCCTGGTCCTGGTACCGAGGGGAGCATGAGAAGGCAACAGGCAAGGACGTCTTCATGGCTTGGCAGACACCCTCGCTGGCTTCCAATTGCTTCGGCACTGCCAGCCATCATGCTCAGTAACCACTTTGTTCCCTCTTTGCTGCTGTCATCTGTGTATGCTGCTCTCCCTCTAGGCGTCTTTGGCCCAAAGTCAACAAAATCTCATTCTGAAATGGTCTGAAATGGGAACTTCTTTGTCTTTCTAAGCATCCTGTTAAATTTTCATCTCTTCCCCATCCCCTTGACCCTGACCACTATCCCTGACCACTATCAAACTATTGGACCAATTCTTAAAATATTAACAAATAATTTTACCAGGCCCATCCTCTTCTATAAAGTTTATATGTCTGTGGACTTTAAATGACCATAATAATTTCAATGATCTAAGTAATTTTTAACTCTTCTTTACTATTTTCCTTTCTTTTATCCAACCAAAGAAAAGGCAAGGTTTTAGAATGATTTCTCCAGGATACTGCCTTCCTGACTCGCTCACTGCCAGAACTGAAGGCTTAAAAATGGGTTCTGATGAGATCTTCACAAAAGAGTAGAGGAGCAGCATGCTCCTCTTCGACTATCTATTCTCTTTCTTCGCTAGTTTAGCCAACATATTGCAAGCCCAGACTATGGTACATTTGAAGAAAAAGTGGTAAGCTGTGTTGGGACATTGACTTCAACTATTCATTTTCTACCATAATAAATTACCACCAAGTTAGAGATTCAAAGTAACCAAACTTTATTATCTTCCACTTTTGTGGGCTAAAAGACCACAAGGGTCTGGTGGGGCCAAAATTAAATTGGAAGGACTGTGTTCCTTCCAGGAGACTGGGGTGTGGGGGTCAATTTCCTTGTCATTTCCCACTTCCAGAAACCACCCACATTCCATGATTCATGACCCCTTTCTCTGTCTTCAAATCCAGCAACGTTGTCTCTCTGACCTTCTAGTAATCACGTCTCCCTTTCACTGACCACAGCTGGAAAAAAAATAATATCTGTTTTTCAGGATCTGTGTGACTAGGTGGAGACTATTTGGTAATCCAGGATAATTTCTGCACTTTACTGTCTTTAATATTACATCTTTGAGGTGCTTTTTTTTCCATATAAGGTAGTATATTTGCAGGTTCTAGGGATTAGGATATAGACAACTAAATACTGCATCAGTTATCAGTGCTGCGTTTGACATGAGCAACATTATAAGTTATTTGTTTCATCTTTGAAGAAAATCACAGGAAATCTCAAACCTGTCTCTAGCAACCATCTGTGTTGAGCTAAAAGAGTATTTCTCTGAGCTCTCGAAAACAATCCCTTGCAACTACAGTAACATTTAATCTGTCCGCAGTGCTTTGGTTACATTTGAAGGATCATCTAAAGATTCTACAATATCCTGGTAGTTCTGACAAATGCTGGTTCTGGCTCAGACCAAGTCAAATGCTGTTCCAGTCTTATCTTGTATGGAGCTAGTGGAAGGTATGTGAGAACTGTGGCCACAAGACAGCTCTGCTGAAGTCACCTTTACTCCAACCAAAGGCAGGGAAACTTTCTCAGTTTCTTAAACTTTCCTTTCTTTCACTCATCAGTTTTTCTATTCTTTCCTATCCGAAATTTTAAGGTTTTTTCTTTTTAATCCATCACAAAATTTCCTAAACTTTTTAACACTTAGGTAACTTCACCAGACTTCACATTTTTCTTTTCCTGGACTTTATCACTGCAGAATAAGAAAGATTTATATTTTCAGGATTATAAAATAATCCATTTTATAAAATCAGTGCTTGGAAGCTAAGTAGTAAATTTCACATACTCACTGTGAACCACAAAAAATTGAAGTTAACATCATTCTCTGTCCTGTGCTGTTGGTTCTGTATTTTCTTACTGTTGGGTGTACTCTCCTGCCATAAGAACTATTGTAAGGTAACTACAAATATGCTAGTGAGTGAACGAAATGTAACAGAACCCTTTGAAGAAGCAAATAATCATGTATACAAAGAATGTGGAAATGGCATTTAGATCCTCAAAGATCTAGCATTTCTCAAACTTTTGGGCTTTGATATCCCTTCACTATCTCAGAATTATTGGCTTTTCCAGTGATGGCAATTTAAATCAAGAATTTTTAAACACCTATTCATTTTTAAATAAAAATTATAAATCCATTAAATATTAACAAAAATAACATCTTAATAAAAGTAACTATCTCTTCCAAATCCAAAACATTAGAGGAATGGCATTGCTTTGCATTTAAAAAAAAAAAAACTCTTTAATATACAGCTTAATAGAGGCAGCTGGACTCACAAGAAAATTATCCTTTCATCAATAAAGTTTTCTTCCTGCATTTAGTCAAGTTTCTCTTCTCAATAAATCATTCTACCATACGAAGTTTACATGTGGAGGTTTGCTAAGGGTCTTTTCAAAATCAAACTTTATTTTATTTTATTAATTTATTTGAATCAAACCAAAATCCTTTCTTATCCCTCTTTAGAGAGCACACTCTGCCTTCTTCCAACAAGTGTCATTTTTACCTATGTAACCAATGATTATAATTTATCTTATAATTTCCATTTAATTGTTCTTGGATCATAATCCACACAGTATACTTATAATCCCAACATATACAGAAAGACAGCAAACAAAATTTCATGTCAGCACAGGTTAGGCAGGTGCAACAATTAATTTATTTTTAAACTATATTTACAGGATAGTTACAAAATTTATCAACAATTGTTACAACCATAGGAAATGGTGTAGGAATCCAATAGTGTGGTTTTAAGGATGATGAGTCTTTGAAATGCTAAAATAACAAAAATACCGTGCCAAAAATAAATCATACAAGGCTATCATTTTTCATACAAAATTGATTCACACCTGAACCTGCAATATTGTGAGGAATTCTAGTTGCTGTCCCAAAAAAGACACAGTTGAACAGAAGAAAAGCCAGCACGCAACTTTTAAGGCAGATTGTCAATGTGATTGACTTGGGAGCTGCCCAGGGGTTGAGTAAAGCACACGTCCAGGTGTGCCTAGGTAGGTCATGGAGGCCTGACGTTGAAACCTATATTTTGTCTCTGGTCCCTTTCTCTCTGGCACTGTTGCCCCCTCTGCTTCCTGGCTGTCATAAACTAAGCAGCTTTGTTCTGCCAAACTCTTCTGCCATGATATTTCTGTCTTCGAGCCAAGCAGCCATGGACTGAATCTCCTGAAACTGTGAGCCAAATTAAACCTCTGCTCCTTTAGGTTATGGGTTTTTGGTGTTGTGTATGGCTGAGGAAAGCTGGCTAATACAAAGGAGGTTAGCTAAAATGCTTAAGGGAATGGAGGCATTTCTCAAAGATGAAGGTCAAAAGAAAAATTATTCAAAGAGTAAATGAAGTCTGCCTTAGTCCATTTAAGCAGCATAAAAATTAGTATAACCTGCATGGCTTATAAACAACAACCACTGGACAACTCAGTGCTTGATCATTGGATCAAGAGGCTTGAGCCAGCCACTCGGCAGCCTCCCAGGCCGTGGATTCGCACCAGCTCTGCCCCCCTTCTGGGGACAATGTGGCACTTGATTGTCAGATCAAGAGGCTTGAGCTGGCTGTCCTGCAGCTTCCTGGGCCACAGATCTGCACCAGATCTGCCCATGCCTGGCAGGGTGAAACTCAAATAACGTGGTAAAGATCTTAGACAGAGGGCACTGTTGCCTCTCTATCTCTCTTTTTTTTTCTTTTTTTCTTTACATTTCTTTTCTGATTCTTCTGACCAAGCCATCACTACCTGGTAGAGGCAACAAAACCCAGACCACTGAGGAAAGTTTTAGAGAAATAAAGGGTAAGAAGAAGTGGGCAGGCTACCAAGGATCTCTCAGAGAACTGCAGTCTGAAAACTGCCCCAGACTCCATGCCTGGAGGCCAAGATCAACACAGTACCCAGCACTAACCACTGCAGACTAGGTGGGGCTAACAAGAACAGAATCAGGTTTTGGCCTGCACCCCCCACAGAACAGCAGACATCAGAGAAATCCCACTATACGTATCTGTATATAAAATATATGTACATATTTGTTTTGTTTCTCTTTTTATTTTTTCTTTCTCTTATTCATTCTGTTACCTGTCTGATGTATTCTATTTTCTACCTATTCTTTCTTGTTGTTGTTGCTTAGGTTTTTACTTTTATTTGCTCCTGCCTTGCTCATATCTTGCCTTCCTCAACCAAATTCTCTGATTTTTCCTTTTCTTTTTGTTTTCTCGCTCCCTTTCATCTTTCATATGAGTGAATATTGTCTAAATTATACATTGTTTGACCCACTACTCCCACC
>PVJO010012685.1:0-54580 GCA_004026905.1 Hystrix cristata | reverse complement strand
GTGATTATCACCTCAGCCATGACCATGTCTTGGCACTTTTTAATAAATTTCCCTTCTGCCTTGACAATCGTCTGCAAGAACTTTATATACTGGACATTTCGACCGTGGGTCTCTATGCAGTGAACAAAGTGCTGGACGACTCTCTCGTTGATCTCGCTGCAGAGCTGGAAATTGTTCATGAAGATGTGCTGCATTGTTACTGCCTCCAGGATCTGGCACAAGATAAGGACGGGAGCACAGGGAAATAGTGAAGGTGAGGAAAAAAAAAATGATTCCGCTAAAAACATACATGGAAAGAAGCATTTAAACCCCTGAAGATGTTTCCCACTCTCATCTTCGTATGACTTCTTTTTTAGTAAACTTTTTCACTGACATATAATAAACATGCAGAAAAATAAACAAGAGTATTTAATAGATCACAAAAAGAGGATCAGTACTCAGATCAAGAAACAGAACAGGACTTCTTAATGCCCCGACCCATAATTTAACTTCTTTTTAAATTCCCCCTTGCCTGTCCTTGAACCCCACGTCCTCTTCTTCACCAATATGTACGTTTCATTGCATACATATGGGATAATGCACTGACCTATTCTACTGCTGATAGGCACTTGCGGGAGTACTTGGTTTTAATATTTTACAAATATTATTAATAGTTCCGCTCTGAACATTTTTGTCTATGTCTTCTGGTAAACTTAATATACACACTGCTGTTGAGTTTATACCCGTGAACATAATTGCTGAGCCACAGAATATAAAGCCACAGAATGTATGGCTCCAGAAGATACTGTCAAACAGCTTTTGGAAGATGTTAACAATCTACGTTCTACAGTACAGCTATTCCATTTACTTGCTGAAATGTAGTATGGTCAGTCTTTTTAATTTCAGTCGTGTCTTATTGTGTACATACAAGTCAATTTCATTTATCCAGTAACTCATAATGTTGAGCACCTTATCACATCTATTGACCAATTGAGTATTCCCCACTAAGGAATGATAATTCAAATTTCGAGCCCATTTTTATGACTGGGTTGTCTTCTCAAACTAACTTTTTTTTAATATGTTACATATTCTGAGTTTGAGTTCCTTATTGAACACATGCAATACAAATGTCTTCTATCATCTGGCTTGTCTTTTGGATGTTCTTAATGGTAACATCTGATGAACAGAAGTTGATTTTAACCAAGTCCAATTTATCACTATTTTTCCCATATAATCAGCATTCTGCATGCGGGGTAAGAAAATTTTGCTTACCACAAGGCCATATTCTTGTAATGTCTTCTAGGACTCTTATTTTTCACTTTTTCCTACAGTTATTTAGTTTTAGGTTTAATGTGAGGTAGGGCCTTCAATCTTTTTATTTGTTGCCTTTTCTTTTTCTTTTTTTTTTTTTTTTTGGTGCTAGGGATCGAACTCAGGGCCTTGTGCTTGCAAGGCAAGCAGCCTAACCACTGAGCTAAGTCCCCAGCCCCTCTTTTTCTTAATATGATAAAAAGGTAATTACCCTACAACCCAGCAACCCTTTTTTTCTGGAAAACTCTAGCACTACTAAGTGTGTGAGTGTGTAACTGTGTGTGTACACATGTGTGCATGTATACAAAGAAGTCCTTTTAAGTATTATTTACAAAGCCCAAAACTAGATATTGCCTAATTATCCATTAATACAGGAATGGCTTTCAGTAAGTTACAGCCATTTTATGGAATAACATTTAGCCATCAAAAAAGAATTAGATAAAATTTATGTATCTTAGATTAGTAAAGGCAGCCATAATGTGTTAAATGGGGAAAAATCAAAATGCAAAACAACATGTAAAGGATGGCATCATTTTTCAAGGAAAATGTGAAGCATGTTTAATATATTTCAATATATATTTAACAAACTAAAATGTAACATGTTTTACATGGATATATTATGTATTTGGCTAGGTACTAAGACCTAGCACTTCTGTATTGCTAAGTCTGTTACAATAAGGGATGCTACAAGGATACCAGGAAAAAACAGAAACACAGTTTACTTTGCCCCTACTACTTTCCTCCTTTCTTGCCCCATCTATCTTATTCCTCATAATACAGGGAGTATTTATGTCCTGCTGACAGCTGGTCACCACGTTCCTCTTTGGAATGAAGGCTGCATTACAACAAGTCCCAGAAGCCACAATAGCAAAAGAACAAGCTGTTCCCCGCCCTCCTCCCCATCCAGGTTTACACACTGGCCTCAAATCTTACCCCGGGGTTGAGAAACAGATTTATGTGCTTATGCAGCAAAGCTTGATTCTGTTGGTTGCCTGCACAGAAATTCTGCAAAAATTCATGAGCCAGCCTCATAATTTCCTGCATCTTGGTGTCTTCGGCCTATGTGGGAGGAAAGAGATGAAAAGCACTGACTGCTAGGCCAGGACGCCAGCTTCCATTGCACCCCAGCACCTCCTACGGAGGAGGAACTCAGGCAGTGTGCATGGAGGGCCTGCTGTGGGTAAACGTTGAGGTTGTGTACCACCTACTCGGAGAAGAACTAAGTTACTTGTTTATGCCTCACCCATGAAAACGGATTCTCTCCCGTCAGCCCTGGGCAGAAACAAAAGATTTTATTTGGGAAAAAGGCAAGAAAATAAAACTTAACTGACAGTTTCTGGGATTCAACTGTCTAGAAAGGGCTGAAACTTCTGAACTTCCACTTCTGAAAGCAGGGCTGACAGCAAGCAGGGGCCAACTTCCTCCCTGGTGGCAAGTCCCCATGTCCGCAGCCCAGGGGCTCACCTTTTCAGTTCCCCCAATCTACTGACTGGCACATGACCTTCTAGCAGTAGGCAACAAGCCAAGAGTGGAATGTCCCTAAATTATAAATGAGAGCAAACTGCACTTGCCTTAAATTCTTTCCTTGTCATCCCAGGCACATGTTTAAATCTAAGAATTAGCTTTCTCTTCCACAACATAGGGACAATACCTTCTCCGAGCATCCTACGGAATTGATTATGTGACACAACACTGCTACACACAATATTATGTAATTCTCACTTCATGTATTATAATTTCTTAGTATTTGTAGAGTTAAACATTAACCTTTTGCAACTTTAAACAAACATTTAAGATAGTAAAAAGAATGAGAATCAAATAATAACAAATATTGTGAGGCTATGGGGGGACAAGGAACTCTTCTACATTGCAGGTGGGACTATAAAGTAGTATGACCACTGAAAATCAGTATGGAGATTCCGCAAAAACCTGAGGCTAGAAATTCAGTTTGATGAATTCAGTTCAGATCTTCCCAAAAGACAGCAGGACCTCACATGACAGTGACACAGGCATACTCATGTTTATAGCAGCACAATTCACAATAGCTAAATCTTGGAAGTGGCTTGTATGTCCATCAGCAGATGAATGGATAAAGGAAACGTGGTATTTATGCACCATGGAGCATTACTCTGCCATAAAGAAGACAAAGTCGGCTCATGTGTAGGAAAATAAAGAGCAAAATAAAAGATAATAGGAAGTAAAGAGATAGAACTTTCTCATATGTGAAGAGGATCAAGAGACAGATGGAAGAGAGTGGGAGGGAAGGGAGAGGGGAATGAAAAAAGGAATTAAGATGTGTTATAAACCTGTACCAACTCCATACAACGAATGTTAAACATTATGTACTACAAACATGTGCTAATAAAGAAAATGATTTGAAAAAAAAACAATGAGGATCTCTAAAATTGAAATCATCCCTCATAGTTCCACACCCCACAGCAGTATTCCTAAAGCATTACACTCCCTCGCCTCATCCTGCAGGCCAGAGCGTGTGGCAGACAGGAACACATGACCTGAGAATGAACACCTTGCTTTTACCACAGGTGGACAACTTCCTAGCTGTGTGATCTGGAACAAGTTACTTAGCCTCTCAATGCCTCATCTCTAAAATGGATACTATAAAAGTACACACTTCATATGGTTATTATAAAAAGTAAATGAGAAAACCATTTAGTCAGCGATTACTCAGTAAATGCTAGCTATCAACTGGCTTTGGTCTAGACTGACATCAGCAAACTTTTTCTTAAAGAACAAGACAGAAATATTACCTGGACCTTAGCAGGTCAAGAAGTGAATCAAACTTTCTACAGGTACTTATGAAACTATTTCAAAATGTAGCACCCATTCTGAGCTGATATGCTAGACGAAACCAGGGAGGGGCTAGATTCTGTCCATGTTTACAGTTTGCCAACCTCTGGCCTAAAAAATAACCCTGTGAGAAAGTAGGCCATACCTGTCAGGAACAGGTAACAGAGGGAATCTGAGCTATGGCTTTGATAATAAAAAACAAGAGAATGACAGAACTTTAATACCAAGTCCCAGTATGCTATTACGTGTGTCTCTTATCAGTGGGCAGAAGGTGGCAAACCTTCTAGCTGTATGAAATCAGAGGGCTTGGGGCAGACAGCCACTGTTGGCTGACAGCAGTGACCTTAAATTGTCCTGCATGCTTACATTTCTTCTACTAAGAAACAAATACGCTGGTATTCGAGGGCACTCGAGAGGCTTTGGGGTTCAAAGTGGACTTTTAGAAGGCAAGCAAGCTTTGAAGATATCATATTATAGGGGTTACTTGGCAGTTGAATCCCTCCACTACTGCTCTTGCCTGTTTGCATCCAAGTCAGCGTACACACACACACACACACACACACACACACACACACACACCTTCTTCTGCCTTTGTGCCACCCATCCCAACTCAGTTTGCCTGTGCAGATTAACAGTGCTCTATGATTGCCTGTTGATCATTAAGGAAAGTAATGATATCAAGAGACCAAGCTGTCGTCAGCAAACTGTCTTCTTATACTATTTTCTTTCAGTACTTGGGATTAAACCAGGGCCCTCACATTATGCAACCCAACTTTTCTTTACATTTTGTTTTGAGACAGAGTCTCACCAAGTCAGTAGGTTGCCCAGGCTGAGCTCAAACTTGGGATCATCCTGCCTCAGCCTCCCGAGTGCTGGGATTACAGGCATGTGCCATCATGCCCAGCTCTCCCAACACTCTGCACACAGGAAGACAGATGAACTTGTTTGTTCTAACCCAGATGGAAGCCAAAGTTTGGGTCATATGGACACCCATATTAACTGCAAGTTAGCTACATACCTGATCTATTAGGGGGACGAAGCTTGTTACCTGTATCTACTGAAAGGCCTGACCCACTGGATTCCCAGGGTACCCATGGGTGGGAAGGTGGTTTCTCCGCAGGAACTTCCGGGATGGAAGGAAGTATGCTCAGACTCCAGAGTGGAGCAGAGCTGCCACGCTATACACAGCTGCGGCATCCTGAACCTTTCCTCATCTATAGTGGGATTGATGTTACCACCACCATCTCACCTGCATGTGTGGAGGATTACATGAGCTCAAGTGTGTAAAGGCTCAGCCCCATGCCAGGCAGCCTGCAAGCACTTGGCAGTGAGCTTTCTTGAGGGTGGAAACTGCATCAAACAAATTACCTGAAATTGTTTTGTAGTCACAATAATCACATCAGTTACATCCCTTCACCAATATCCAGGCGCCAAGAGTGTAGGGAAACCTAGGGGCCTAGCTGAACTCTGGGAGCAGCGGTCTTGGGCAAGGGGCAATTCACCTTCTCGTAGGGGATCTGCAGCAGCTCCAGCACCACAGCATGCGCACCCATGTTCCGCAGCAACCGCTGCTGCTGCTTCCGGCTCTTCCTCACAGAGGCACTCTCCTGAACGCACAGCTTGCTAAGTCGAATCAAAATCTGGAAGAAACGAATCAGGCTCAAAAACCTATGTCTCTATTTGGGGCAAGATTGCAGTATGAAGGGGGAAAGGGCATTTCAAAGCATTAAAAACCTAAGCATTAAACGTGTTAAAAACAGGGAAGTGCCTCCCGTACACGGCATCTCTGTTGACTGAAGCAAAGTAAATCCATGGAACCATTTCAGGTAGATCCCTTAAAAAGGTATGCCCCAGCGTCAACTCCCAAGACCTCGGGAAGTGTTTGCTCTGGGGTAAAAAAGCACACCACACACTGGGCTCGCAACCTTGCAACTCTGAACCACCTTATGTCAAGATCTGTAAGACTCTAACTCTCAGTGGTAGATGCTATGGGTCACTCACTGAGAGAAACCCCTAACAACTATATCAGCTAATCCTGTATTCTACCACAAAACTTCAGAAATATGCGGTATCATAAAAGCACTGCAAGTTGTAATTAGCAGAGCTGGATTTCAAAGTCAGATCTGAGGCTAAAACCCATGCATTCAATCCATAAGCTCTATTTTCTCCCTGTTACATTTTACACAAAGAAAAAAGCCAACACATTTGTGCCTTCAACTTGAATATCACTAATTAAAGCTATTTAGAGAATACAGAAAGAAAAAGGTGCATGTATGTGCACTTACCTCTTTTACCACTCTGTAGTTATAGCTGCTGGTACTTTCATGCTTTTGTGACTTGTTATTCCCCTCCTAAGGAATAAAATTAACACAACTATGGTTTGCACCACTTGTGGATGACTGCTGGATCACTGAAGTAAGCACCACCATTTATGGGAATTTTGTACTGTTTTCCAACAGTCATACTGGGTTTAAGGACCTCCTCACACTTCGCTCCCCTGGAAGAGGAGGCAAAGCCAGGATATGGCTAGAGAATGGGGATCTGGAAGGGAAAGCTGGTAATCATTCACTCCATGACCAAGTCTCATCTACATGGGTGGCCCAAGTCTCACCCTACAGGGTGGCCCAAAGACTGGGCTGAACTTTCATTTTGTAGCTTACTTCCTAGGACAACAGTGGTTCCCCTGGCTACTGGACAAGCAGATCTCTTAATAAAGCCCATCCTCTGATCTGCATTTTTATCTAAGAACAGGATAGGATGCTTCTTTAAGAAGCGCATCTTTCTACTTGGGCAGCTGGACTTGTGTCTCACTCACCTCAGTTTTCTTATGCTCATTTTCACCAGATGCACCATCCATGATCTCATCAGGGCCCTGTCCCTTGTATACCCAGAGCTCAGACTTTTCCACAATGGACCGCAGTTGATCCAAGTCTTGTTTGATCTGTTTGTAGTTATCCACATCTTGGCTTGTAACCAGCAGTTGAACCTTAATGAATGCAATCCATTAGAAGCACACAGCAGCTTCTCGGACAGACAACACACACAATGGCCATGGGAGCTACCTGTTTGAAGGCCTGGAGGACCTCTTGCCTCTGACTGAAGTGCCGAAAGAGAAGCTGCAGGGCCCCCGACACCAGGGGTGGATAGTCGTGCATCGTCAGGTGGAGCAAAACTCGGAGGAAGGTTCTACCACCGTGATCGTCCAAGTCCAGTGGGGTGTTCTCCTCACTGCAGAGGCACACCAGAGGGAGAAAACAGGTTAACAACAGACACCTCACTCACACAGCAGGCCCAGACGTTTCTAATACTTCATTCCATCTCACATGACTTCACCTTTCATCAGCTCCCTTCACAATGCAATCACGCTTTGTCTCCAACTGTGCTGGGAGGGGAGGGGCCGAGTAGGATGTTATCATGGTCAAACTTTAAACCAAAGTCCTTACTCTCCCAAACTAACAGGTCTGGCATTACACCCAGTTTTCTAAGACAGACTCTTCTTCTGTTGGGCTTCATCTGTGTTCCAAGAACTTCAAAAGGAAGCGTTTCTCCTAAGTTATTGTTTTATTTTAAATGCTGTAATTCAATGCTTATCAAATTATCTGTTGTGAAAGACCAGATTGCTAAATTTTTAGTTTGAAGTTGTTAGATAGCTTAGACTATACCAAGTTCATTGATCATGCACCAAGATGCCATCACAGTGTCAAATGGCCATAGGAGTGCCCAAGCCAAGCCTCTCTGTTCTGTACTTATCTTGTGTGACTGCTAACAAGCAGTGTCCAGTGCACCCTGCTTTCAACACTGTTGCCATGAAACGATAAACTCACTGTGCTGGGCTGAGGAGCTAGCTCTGTGGTTAGAGTGACTGCCTAGCAAGCACAAGGTCCTGAGTTTGATCCCCAGTACCAAAAAAAAAAAAAAAAAAAAAATTGTTAAAACAAAACCTCATTGTGTTCTTCAAAATGGGCTTAATCAACACATTATCAGGGGTTATCTATCTATGATAATTGACTATGTTAAATAATTTAAAAATTAATGGAGATATCCTGTATCAAATAGCCTAATGGACACTGTTAGTAAATTAAAGTATCAGCACCTCTATTACATTTACAATCAAATGCATGACAAATAGTGAAACCTTCACGGCTAACAAGAAAAAGGCTAACAAAAAAGCAGAATGGGGACTAAACATGTGAATGCCACATTCATATTGTGTAGTCTAAAAGGTGTAAAGAAGGTTCACTGCAGTTCAGCAAAAGGAATATGGCTGGTGAGCTAAGCTGTCTTGTGGTACACGCAGGTGCTGTCATGCTAAACTCAAAATATTCCATGGAAATAACATTTCCCATCACTGTAAATACATTAGCAACGTACAGATATGTTGCTAAGTCAAATTTCATAGGTTTTATATTAAGTATAAAGGTCCCCACAAACTGGACCTTTGCAGTGTTCACGTCCTTACATAGTCCCCTTCCTAGTGACACTGGGCTTGGCCATGAGATTTGCTTTGACCAATATGACACGAGCAAGCACAGCGCAAGCAGAGGTGTAATTAACATCTGCATACTAATGGCTTGTTCTCCTAGGACAAGACAAACTATCCACGTGGAGAGAGAGGAGAGATCCCAGCCTCACACACATCCATGCCAAGGTACCAGAAAATTGAGTAAAGCAACTTCGATGTATCAGCCCCACTTATTACTTCACTATGGCTCCATGACAAAACATTCAGTTTAGTCCCAGTCAACCCACAGAACTGTGAGGAGTAAGGTGGTTGTACCTTAAGGTGGTTTTTAAGGTAGGATGTTGAGCAGTCATAGATGAGCAAACCAAATATGCTGATTATAAGAAATATGTGCATGGAATATTTATTCCAAATTTTAAACTAGTAGGTAAATGAGTTCATAATAAAGTAATGTTTTAAGTCAAAGTTGAACAACATGGTATTTTAGAGGACCTAATTTAGCAACAATTACAGAATAGATTGTGTTGTCTTTGTTGCATAAACTGTAAAGAGCTCAGGAATAAAACCACACCCCACCAGTGCAAGAAGCAAGCACGGAATATTAGTAACCTCTCCATTTGGAGTCTCATCTCTCTTTTTAGTCTTGAATCTATTTCTGCACCATTTAAAAGTAATCTTATAATGTATGCATTTGGGACACCTCCTTAAATCCTTTTGGTCCTAGGAGGGAAAGACACCCATGTGTGTGCACACACACACTGTCTCTCAAACCACTTAATGTAACTGTGACTTGAGTACTAAGTGCTTCAAAAAGAGCAGTAAAACAACTTGAGCACAAAGACTAAACAATTACTAATATGATCAAGCAAAAGCCTTTGAGAATTACAGAAGCCTTGCACATTGTAGAGTCAGTTACAAAACGGTAACTGAAAATATACTTTCCTTCCTCCAAAGATGCCTTCTGCTTGCTCTTCAATGTGTTCAAAGTCAAGAGCACCTGAAAAGGTAGACAAATGTATTTTAAATACCGCAGTCTGAACACACATTGTTACCCAAAAGTTTTACAGGGGTAAAGTTGTTGGGCTAAGCCCCAAACCATCCAAACTCATGTATTTCACAGCTATGGTGCCAGGCTAACCCACATGACACAGTCCAATCCCCCACATTCCTGCCATTTTTCTTCTCCCTAAAGAAGAGTGATGGCTTCATTCCAAAAAGCTTGGTGTTCAGCAAGGAAATTATTTCTATTACTACCCTTTCTCTTCCCCGCTATTTCCGGGGCAGGCAAAAACTAACCTGATTTAAACTGGGGCATGAAAAGTAAGGTTTCTCGGAGAGTTTTTGTCATTTCTTTTTTTTTTTTTTTTGCATACTTGATAAGTAACCTGAACACTAGAAACCTCAATTATTTTACATCTCCAAGAGAGGAGGAAATAAGATCTACCTCTGAAGCAATGTGAGTCCTTTCCATTATTTTCTTGCCCCAAAAGAGTAAGTCCCAGGATCTTGTCTTTAAAATTCAGTAATCCTCGAATTTGGGCCCCAGTTTTGGTCATACCCAGGTCCCATTACATGGCTGGAAGTTCATTCTGGAATAACTAACCTGGTACATTACTTGGCCCTTCTTGGCTGCTGTTTCCGGAAGATGTTTCTGAAGTCTGGGAATTGCTTTCATCAAACTCCCGTTTAAATATACACAGGAGGCAGGAGATCCTATAATCCAACCTCACATTCAAAATAAACTAAAGATTCAAGTGGAAATGGAAACAGATTGGTTACATTAACATACCGCCTTCAACACTTTGCCAAGCCACTGCACTCTGGCTGGGTCTGGCATCAGCTATGTCAATTACCTTAAGCACTAAGTGAGCCAAATATTTGGCTTAGATTTCAACAGTTGTTTTAACAACAGCAGACTTCCATAGGGCATATCAAGTCTGCCTACAGCTTCTCAGCTAATAGTGTAAACTTTGGCATCCTGGCAATTAATTTAACAATTGGAACACTAAATCTCTCACTCTCTGCTCCACCCTGCACAAAACACAAATTCATTTCAGCAAGTACTAAAAGCCAACTCTGGGCATAACACTGAGAAGCTGCCGCTTTGTATTTAAGAAAACTGACAGAGAAATTTGGTTTTCACTACTAAGAATTAGGTAGGTTTATATTTCAACATATTTCTGGTTATATGTTCTGATTTAGGTACAAAACCCGAGCTTCCTCTTTTTTGACTTCCTGTATCCCCTTCACCCCTCTACTCCAGCAGTCACTTTTCCCATGATTATTACCAGAACCAAAAAGAAAGATCAACCAGTTGCCATTTATTTGAAGATCTTAGTGATATCCCTTCCTTCCTTTCTCTTCTCACCTCTGCTTAGCCCACTTGGCAACCTTACCCAATCTCAGGGACATCACTTCTCGCAGGTGGAGACAGATGTTTGGCCTTCTCCCAAGCTTTCTGTCTGTTTACAACTGAATGCTGTACACCCCACATGGTATCTTCCCAGAGCCTCAAACTCAGTATTACACAAAACTAATTCTGATGTCAGCTTGAACAGGCTAAAAATACCCAAGAGAGCTGAAAAGTAGAGCAAATATATGCAACTCTTTTGGGTGAACTGATTATAAAGATGCACAGACAAGTTCATTTGTGTTGTCATTTTTTTACACTGTAATATTACAGCAAGTTCACATGGCAAATGGAAATACTCATGATGACAGACAGAACTTGTAGACACAAAACAGAGAATAATTTTAAGATCGAAGTCCTTGTGTGGGGAAGAGGACCCAGAACCTATTCTACAGGGAAGGGCTTGTCCTAAATTTGAGATTCTCAGCCTCACTGCAGCTCTCAGCTCCTCAACAACCAGTGCTCACCTCTTTCTGCTCCACATAGGTAATTTTTATTTCTCAACAAAGTCATCTGCTTCTTAACAGGAAGATTTATGTCAGATATACTAGGGTAAGAGTAGGCACATAGTAAGCATGATATATCAATTATTAAGTGGTCTAATGTCCAAAAGACAGTATGTATTTATTCCATTTACTTCACCTTCTCCCATTCCCTCTTGAACCTAACCTGTTTCCAAACTTGTTCCCAATTCAGAGTCTCTCAATTTGCTGTTCCCTCCACCTTGAAACTCTTCCTAGAAAGACACCTGGGCATTGTCTGACTGCATCACTTTACACGAGAAGCCTTCTCTGATAAACCCAAACAAAAGCATTATCCTAACACTGGCCCCCACTGGCCTCCAAACCATCCTGATCCTTCTTTATGTTTTAATGTCTCCTGGCACTGATTTTTAAATATATGTCCACACTGCCTGTCCAAATGTATGTGCTTCAGGCGTAAGAACTTCGTCTACTTGGTTCATCACTGGGTCCTCGATTCTCAGAAGGACTTGACACAGAACTGGTCTCAAGAAATACTTGCTACATGAGTGAAAGAATGAATAGGAGAGGGAAAAAGGAAGGAAGGAATATTATACAAATTTAATGGAAGCTTGAATTAAGTTATGACCATAAGCAGGGAACTCAGCTACCTGAAGAAGCACAGAGAATGAATTCTAGCAAAGGCTGGAAGCCACGGGCACAGATGAGGAGGCTAAGATGACGGAAAGCCCAAATAACCGCAGGAAGTCCTACATGACTACAAGGACAAGAGATGAGACGACCAGCAGATGACAGAGAAGGGATGAAGAACAGCCAGTTCATAAATGATATGAAGGGATGAGCTAAATTTTTTCATTTTATTCCCAGAAAGCCTTGAGTTCCATCAAAGAAGAGGAGAGGAGATCTGCACAGTGTCCCCAGAGTATCCTCCCTGCATCCTGCCCCATACCTGGAGTATTTCAATGATCTTCAACTTGGTGTCCATGACCATGATGTCCTCCTTCTCAGGCTCCACCTGCTTCACGTTGCCTTCCGGGGCAGCAGCCATAGGAGTCATGGGCAAAAAGCCTCCTCCCCGGAGCACCACCTGGGTCATCAGTTCTCCAACTCCGTGGATAGACCTCATGACATTACTGCCTGCAAGGGCCAGGACAAGAGCAAGGTCAGACACCTGTAGAGAGTGCTGTGACATCTGGTAGGGGCACGAGATCTTTGAGACAAATTATTTAACATGTCCCTGTTTAACAACATACTCTCAAGACCCAAGGGATCTGAAAAGACTAATATCCATAAAAAATTGAAGACTGTTGAGAGTGGTAAAAGAACATGGGCTTTTACATTCCAAAGGAGTGTATTAATTCACCTGTCCATTTTACTGGTCACCAACTATGAGCTTGTTACAGTATATAAAACTAGAGAGTACACAGATCCTGGTGCTGCTACCAAAGCTGCTTGATGTTGGGTATTATATTACAGTACCTCGGAGGCTGTTTCCTTACATTTAAACGAGAAGAAAAGCTCAATGACAGCATTAAATGATGTTATGTATGCAAAAATGATGCAGCACAGAACTTAGGAAACTGGAAGATGGTCAATATACTTTTTCTAATCTCTTCTAGCTACAATAAAAACCAGTTAAACAACAACTGATACATGAGACCTCTGATTCTAAAACAGAGGAAGAAATGAACACACAAAGCTAGACTTTCCTATCCACAAAGAATTCACAATGTAGAAAAAAATACCAAGATACAATCTGGGGCATTATTTCATCATATATGAGTATCATTATCAAGGGCCTCATGAATATTAAAGACAACGACAGGACATATATTTTTGACAGACAAACATTCAAAGCGCTAGATCACTTTCAAACTGTTCCATGAAATATATACAGACTCACAGACACACACAAAGGCAAGACAGCCAACTGTTAGTAGTCACAGGTGCTGGGAATCCGTGGATCTGCTCTATCAGTTTTTTTTGTATTTGAAAATGTTCATAATGAGGAGGTGGGAAACGATGAAGAAGGAAAAGACAAAGCATCACACAATGAGGCATGATGTGAGCACAACAGGAAAGGCTGTGAGGGCATCTCTCAGATGTACGGGCACATCAGATACTCACTCTTCAGCTTCTCCACATCATTGTTACCTTTATTCTCTTCTCCTTTTGCCATCTTGCTAATGGGGAAGATTGTCGTCACATGTACACAGTCTAGTATGGCCAGGAGGATCTTGGTTAATCGTAGAAGGTCGGAGAAGTTGTAGAAACCAAAGTATATGAGATTCCTAGCCAAATTTACAACCTATTGTATTTATAAAGGAAAAAGATAGTATTGAATAAACTGCACCCTTCCATTCCAACTGATGTTGACTAGCTAAGACATTTCACATTTTCACCTTCTTTATAATGAAAAGGCAGATACTTGGCTTGCAATTTTTGGTAGCATTTCATTTTGGGTTTGTTTTTATTTTGTTTTGAGACAGGGTCTTGCTATGTAGTTCAGGTTGGCCTTGAACTCACTATGTAGTACAAGCTGGCCTCAGATTCACGGTGAGCCTCCTGCCTCAGCTTCCCGAGTGCTGAGATTATAGGTGTGTACCTCCACACCCAACACATTTCATTTTGTTTTACAAGGAGGAAAAATAAGAAATGAAAACACGTAAAGCTCTGTGCAAAGCTCCTCATCTTCTTTGATGCCTAGTTAGTAAAAAAACTGGACTAACCACCAGCTGCACCCTTCCCAGGGGTGCACAGCTTCCCAGGGGTAAACCTTAGCAAGCCAAGTAATATCCACAGACAGCAACAGCACCATCCTCAGAAATGTAACTCCCCAAAGACAAAAGGGGTAACAGAAACATTTTAACCCAAAAACTGTAAGGTTTTATGTCCATCAGACAATTCATCTGTGGAAGATCTCATGAACAGCCTATTTCTCGTCTGTCATTTTCACTGTAAAGTACAGAACAAATGCAAGGTTTTATCATTTTACACTATTAAATTTACCTTGCATATTCTTTCAAGAGTCTAACTACTATTAGGCCAAGTTAATGGTACCAGTTCTGTTTTATTTAGGAGCAAAACTGAGTCAAATTCTTTTGATTACAAAACTGGGGCATCATGATAAATATCACACTTCCTAAAATACTTTTTGTTTACTCCATTGAAAAATGACCACCAGAAAGAAGATAAAACACACAGATCATTTCAACAGGCCTTACCTCAAACGTAAGCTTATTTTTCTCCTTATCAGAAAAAGGAAACCTCTGACACACCACATCTCTTAAATACTCCTCCACAAATTCCATGGTCTGAGAAAACCTCTCCTTAATTTCATCTTTGGATGCACCACTACTATCATAGCTGAAAGCAGAGGGAAGAGGATATAAATGTCAGGTTCTTCCCAGAGAGGCTCTTCCTGGCTGCTCAACCTCGAAAGTCAGCATCCTCCAATGCGTCCGAGCCCTGAACCCTTCTTTATTTTTTCCTCCTTAGCACACATCACCGCATACATATTTTAGTCATTTATCTTGTTTATTGCTGGTCTTCCCCCACTGGCACACTGATAGTTTTCTAGCTTGTTCACTAACGTCCCTCGAACTTGGCAGATAGTACACATTCAAATATTCACAGAATCAAAGAAAGCGATAAACAAGAGATACAAAAACATAATCACGTCACCTCTTATTTTCTTAAGGAATGAAATAAACTTGACAACCACTCAATTTTAAGCTTAAAGAAAAAAGCCCAACTTTCTTCTGGGCTTCTCCTAGACCATATGTAGTTTACCTACTGCTGCACAGGGCATCATAAGCATGAAGTTTTAAAGTGACACAGGTCTTAACAGAGGGAAGGAGCCAGACTCACTCATCAATGGCAATCTCAGAGGGGATCTCTGACCACAGCCGGGCATATTTCACGGGAGTCACTTGTTCCTGGGGGTCTCGGTCCACGTGCATATGAAGCATGAGGCGGCAGAATGATGCCCTGAGGTCATAGGGCAAGTTCTCGTCAGACATGCAGCGGAGAATGAGATCTACATCCAGCTGGCCTGATATTTCATTGATGGCCAAGTACTGGCGGTCCAGACACATCCTAGCAAAGAGGTTCAGCTGATACCTGAGGAAAGAAAAGAGGAATGGGGCTCATGCTCCTGAAACCTTTCAGGACAGATGGACCCACACAGCAAGGTAGTCCAGGCAGCCCCAACTTTCACAGGAGGGACACTTAGCCAGGTGAACTTGTTTATCTTTTAAAAATTTTTTCTATTAATACATGTTTGCAGTACACAATGATTACATTCATCAAGGGAAGTTGGTACATGCACATAACACATCTTAATTCTTTTTTTATCCCCTTTAGACAATTGTCTAGGTCTACCTCTTTAGCTGTATTTTTATGCAGTGCTTTATAGGCCATGAGAGAAAAGTTAAAGATATCATCCATATCAAGTTTAATCAGAAAGGTCGTAGTATCTTTAGGATCTCCTTAGAATCTTTAGGATCTCTATAAGTTACTCTTCACACACATGAAAAATATTTGATGTACAAAAGTGGGAGACTGCTCACTTTTGCTCCTCCTCTGATGCCTCCTCTAATGCTATGTGAATGCTGTTAAGCTGAACTTGAACAGGTAAGGCTCTTTCTCATCCACTTGAGAGATTCATCAAGCATTAAGAGTATACATAGTTGCAAGATGAGTTAATAAGAAAGCCATATGCCTTCAAACTGGCAAATTCTGGCTTCTGAATTAAAATCCTCAATGGTAAGTATCCTCAACCTCATTAGATACCAGTAAAATACAATTTTAGACATTTTATTTTACATTCAAAAGATTAAAAAATTAAAAGCATCACCATATTCAAAGTTAGAAAAGACACTGGAAAATAGAAGTTACTATCTACAAGTGGTGAGACTGTACATTGAAACATCCAACTTAGGACTGTTTGCTAAAGTTTAAAATACAAGTATCTGCCCATCTAGTTCCTGATATGGAAAGTAAACTCATGTTGAGGAAAGTAAACTCATTCAACACAAGCTTGAATGAGGATGTTTCCTGACATGACGAACTCAATTGTGGTATATATGTATATATAGAATCATACCAAACTTAGATAAAAATGGGGTAAAGAGGTGTAATAGATATTATATAAAAGGAGGATGGTGTGCAGAGGAGAGGAGTACTAGAAAGAAAGAAGGGGAAAAGCAGAAAGGCAACAGGGGAAAGAGAGGGGAAAGGGAAAATATGGAAAATGATGAATGAACCTGCTGTAAATAGGGAGGGAGGGAGCAGATGGGAGGGGTGGGGGAGGGGGGAGAACCAAGATACATCATGTATAGGTACAGAATAAATGTAATGAATGTGAAAAAAAAATGGGGTAAAACAGAAAACCATTCAACAGTCAAAATTAAGGAAATGGTCTATCTCTACTCACACCAATAATTTTAGAGACAATATTGAGTAAATATGGCAAGGTTCAGAATATTTGATAAAAGATAACATTTATATAAAAATTTCAAGAACTAAAAAATATATGATTTATGGGTGCATGCCCACACATAGTAGGATATAAACACTCAAAAGAAATTGAAAGGATGAACATCACAATATGAATGGAAGGGAAAATAGTAGAATGCAGGAGCTAAGAAAAGACATTTTAACTTCAAACTTCCATTTACTTTCTTAAAAAGTACTAGAAGCATTACTTTACCTCCCCCTCCCTTTCCCTTTTAACAGTAAGTAACACCTCATTCCCTCCTCTCCTTCCCCTGCTCGTCACTTCAGGCAGCAAGGCTGGCAGGCACAGAACTAGGCAAGGGAGGCCCTGGGGACTTTGGTGACACACCATGGGCCTGAGTGCACAACAGCCACAGAGGGAGTCAAAACAGGAAGAGGGACAGCTAGAATACACCCTACAGGGCTGGAATGGTATTGGGAGTACATGCCGAGCATCCCTTACTGGAAATGCTTTTGAGGTCTTTCAGATTTTGGAATACTTGCAGAGACATTACCAGTATCAAGTATCCCTAATTTGATAAACCAAAACACTCCAAAATCTAAAGTTATATGAGCATCAGGTAGAGAGTCAAAAAGTTTCAGATTTCGATTTCAGGTTTGTGGATTTGGGATACTCCATCTGTACTAGTATAAATTCATGATTTTCATTAATACGTTTGTATAGATGTATGTACAGGTAGATAGACAAAAATACAGAGATATATGTGCACACAGACATTTTTCTAGCTCTGTCTGTAAGCGTTCTTAGAAGACTGGAACTATTGCTCTATCTTGCAGATAAAGAAACTGGAGCATAACGTCAAATTTTACCAAAGTCAAAAAACTATTAAGAGGTCAGGATTTGAACCCACATAGTCTAACCCCAAAACCTGACTCTCAACTACTACTATATATGTGCTGTGTTGCTTAAAGATAAACTGTTACCAGCGGCAGATGCAAGCCTGCCTCTTTCCTAGGACCTAGACACCCAGCTACTGATGGACTAAGCATTGTTGAAAACTTACAGTCTAAACTCATAAAAGACACATCTGTCTTTTTGCTAGACAACCTTATCAGATGACATCTTGTGATTCCTGACTTGCTGAATATTCAAATAAGCAATATAATCCTCACAGCCACTCTGTGGGATACCTCAACCCAAGCCCAACACATCTCCCACTCACCTGTAGTAGCTGAGAACATCTCGGTCTTCCTTTTGTCCTTCTTTAGCATCCTGCGCCAATTCTCTGACACTCTTACTACGAATCTCTTTGTTGCTGTCCCTCCAAAACAACCACACTTCTTCCTCATCTTCCCCTGCCTCCAGAGCATTCTCTCCAGTAGAAACGCCTTCAAATTCAAAACGAGAAAGAACCAACCTAGAAAATAGGAGGGCAAACTCATTATTTTTTAAATCCTTTGAAATCCAGCTTCCCTTTCAGCATAAAGACATACAGAAAGCCAGTTTTTTACTTCTCTAATTTGCAGAGACACAAACAAACATGAACTTCTTCATATACTTTAACCCAGTAGGTTCTCAACTAGGGTGATTTTGCTCACTAGTGGGATTTTTAGTTGTAATAACTGAAAGGAAGAAGTGTTACTGGCATCTAATGGGCAGAAGCCAGGGATGCTGTTAAACATTGCACAACACACAGGAAGAAATTTCCCACCACAAGGAATTATTCAGCCCCAAGTGTCAAAATGCTAAAGTTGAGAAACACTGCATTAACTGAAGTCCCAAATTAAGTTATGCGTAAGAAACAAACAAAAAAACAGCACTAGATTGGAGAATAATCTTTTAAACTCTGCCCATATTGCTACACTATACTTACTAAGAAACTGGTCCTCTAATAAAAATGAATTACTACTATTACCATAACTTCTGTGGTCCCGTAAACACTTTCTGATTATTATAATTCAAAACTCTTCCCAATATTGACTTAATATTAACAATGAATATTAATTACATCATTAACATTTTTATTGATTATCAAACTTCAAGAATTTTCAACTCTTGAAATTAAACTAAGGGTGTGTCTAATGCTCCCTGGTGAGTTTGCACGATTTTTAAACCAGTAGGTAAAGTAAGTGTACAGAAGTCCACACAAAAAACAAAATCACTCCCTGAAGCAGGACTTGCCAAACAGAGATCAAAGGCCAGTCAACCTGAATTTATACGAACTGCAGAAATGAAGGGGCTGAGGTTTTATTACTCATGAGGACAGTCATCTGCTGCACCACAGAGTTTCCATCTAAACCACTTTCCTGTCTTCTGTTGTATGTTCCCAGACCCCACTCACTTGGTCTCAATGAGGATGTCGGCATTGGTGGGATTCAGCACAGCTTTACAGATCAGTTCCTGGGTCACTGGAATGGATTTGTTCATGGAGACACAGAGATCGGAGAGGTAATCTAAGAATCTACCCAGAAACAGAAACAAAACATTTTCTGTTGAGAGGACAGAGGTTTGGTTCATAGAACACGACTCTTCTTGACATAGGCAGGTCGCACATTCCTTTCACACAAGTTGGGCACAATGGAGGCTTTAGTACCAGTGACCACAGCACCATTAGAAACCCAGGCATCAGAGAGGGGAAGAAAGAAAAAAGCAAAAGAGCAAAGATGGTAGCAACTCTGGCCAGTGGAAAAGTGGTAAGGTGAAAATGAGAGGAAGAGAAGGACGAGAAAGAAGTTCACGTCAGGAGAAGCGGTGCCAGAGTGGCTGGAGCCAGGCTCTGATGCTTGACTGCCTGGGAGGGGTGGAAGGCTGAAATGCTAATTATCTGCGTTCTGATATGGACTGTTATCCAGAGAAATCATTTAACCTCACTGCACCTCATTTTCTTTTCTAAAGAAAAAGACGACATAATTTCTGAGCACTGTCCTGAGGGGTTAAATGAGATTACTCATGTAAAGTGTTCCCTTAGCTCCCCACCTAGCCTGTGAGCAGGCTCCAGAAAATGGTTATTTTTATGGCTGGCAGTAGTTATTTTTACAGCAGCCCCATCAATTCTCCAGTGGGATCACTCACGACACCCATACTGTGAGCTGCTTCCCACTTTACCAGAAATGAAGTGGTCTCAATTAGCAGGAGAAGAGAAGAGGGAAGAGACAGGCAGGGGACAAAGGGAAGGTGGGCAAATCTGTGTGAATAAGAGTGGGTAGAATTCACTAATGCGCCAGGCATGGTGGTGCACATGTATAATCCCAACTACTCACAAGGCTGAGGCAGGAGGATTGAGAGTTCTAGGTCAGTCTGGGGAACTTAAAGAGACTCTGTCTCAAAATGAAATAAGGCAGACTGAGGATATAGCTCATCACTAGAGCACTTGCCTAACATGCATGTGGCCCAGGTTTGAATACCCAGTATACACACACACACCACACACACACACACAGTAATGTATAACAGAACACTCAAGTAACAATTATAGCTGCAAAAGACTCCTACTGATTAGACTGGGGGAGGGGTATTCTGATATTCAGGAGGTGCTAAAACATGAACGAGTGGCCAACTGTGATGATCATTTATGAGCATCTCCTACGTGCCAGAGGTACTCATTTTTACCTACGTTTCATACTGACCCATTTAGCAGATGAGGGAATTCAAGCTTAGGAAGAAAGCCCAGGTCATTAATAAACATTAGAGCTACGATTCTACCTGGAGTCTCATTTCAATACCGTGTTCTTGCCACTACGCATCCAAAAGCCACTGAGATCTGCCCAAAGCAAACTTGCTACTGGCAACCCCAAGGAAAGGAAGCCCAGTAAAAAGCAGCATGATCAGCTAAGATCCTGAGTGAGACACTGTCCTCCCCAACATGACACGTGCCTCACCTCGGCTCCCTATTCTTTCGCACCAGACTGACGAATGTGTCGATTTCTGCCGCAGTGATGTGCTTCTCCAGGAGTTTTCGATTATTGTGGAGCAGGGCTGTGATTGTGTCTTCCGCCAACACATCATAGCCAATTTGCTTCTGCATGAAGCCAAACTGCTTCGCTATGTACTCCTTTTCCGGAAAAGAAAAGTCAGCAGGAAAAAAATAAAAAGACAGTGTGGTTAAGGCAAAAATAAGAAAAGTAGCAACACCCCTGACGAGAACTACCACTCAGCAGGCAAATTACAGTGGAGCATCTTTCCCCACTTTCTAGCCTAGGACAACAGCTGCCAACTCCATCACATCCTTTATTTTATTAAACTTGCCACACAAATGTCATTAGGCAACAATCCTGATATTTATGTAAGGATATTTGAACTATACAGTATAAATTTTATTCTAATGACTTAATTTTTAAAAGGTCAAAAGTTTTTGTCGGCTCTGAGTTTATTACTAATTCAAGAAGACTTCATTGTGCCACACTCCTATATGCTGTTGAATAAATACAGATTGAGCCTATCTAGACATTTGGAACAATGTTACCCACTTTGTTATCTTTCCCGAAATAAAAATTCCTTTTGTGAAGTCAATGAGTAGTAGAAAAAAGTCAAGCAATCATACTCATAGGATATATGACTTCATCTTTGGTTTCCCTTTTTTGGAATCAGACATCATATTCCACAGAAGTAATCTGTGAAGTCAAGGAAGCCTTTTATGAACCGTTATTTGTTTCTAGTCGAAGATATTTCCCTGCCCTGGAAAGACTGCTTGCTCAAAGTTCAAATGGCCCTTGAAAGCAGGGTTAATTTTTTTCACTAATTCCAAAATCCTGGGAATGATTCAGGATTAATATGGGGAACATGGGCCACTTTTCAGCTGATACCCAGTAAGGATGCATGTTTGGGAACTCACGCATCCTGGCCTGCAGGGAACACACTTCTGCCAACTGGCACAGAATCCATAAACAACGAAGATGCTCAATGCAGCAGCAGTAAGAGGGACTGTCCTGGCACCCACTAGAGGTCCCAGCATACTCTCATCTCACGAATGCAGATAGGCGCAGAAAATCTCTTCTCCGGCACTAGCTGAGGAGGGCACTAGCACACTGGAAGTGGATCTAAAGCAGCGGCAGCGAACCTATGCCACGTGTGCTGCAGCGGGCACGCAGAGCCCTCTCTGTTGGCATGCAAGCCAACTCAGCCCAGCAGCCGAACATCGGATGACAGTTGCATAACACTTGTTTTTTCTAAACTAAAACCTCAATATTCACGTTTAATTGCAGTGTTGGCACTTTGGGATAAGTAAGTGGGTTTTGGGTTGCAGTTTGGGCACTTGGTCTCTAAAAGGTTCACTAGCACTGACCTAAAGCAACCGCAGGTTGCTGATATGGTCATATATCTAAAGCTTTATTTAGGATTAACATTATCTTCCTGGCAACACAATGAAAACCTTTAACTACACAGGAAAGCTTAAAGACTAGAGAGTGAAAGTTGAAACCTTAAAAACAAAAGGCTTTTGTACTACAAGGCAGAGACTGTTAACAGGAAATGACTGGATTCCAGTTATAATAAGCAACATTCTTTAACCCACAGTACGGGTATGCAGTGCAGGTTTTCTTAATCTCAGCACTGTTAACCCCTGCTGTGGGATAAATCTGTTGTAGAGAGCATCCTGGACATCACTGGATATTTCAGAGCAGCTCCGACCTCTGCCCCTGGGACCACACTAACATTCCCCAGGTGTTACACTCCATAAGGGCTCCAGGCATTGCCAAATGTCCCTTCGGGAACAAAATCACCCTCGTTTAGAACCAATGATGGAGAAATACAATCTTATTTCCTTAAAATCTCAAAAGTTGTCTGAAACTGCCCTAAGAGGTTACACCGTTTATTTCATGGGGAGAACATAGATGTATATACTGTATATAATAATATGCATAAGGTACATTATATATTTACAGATAATGACAAAATATCACAAAACATGACCAGAACCCAAAAATTTTTTAAAGTTACCAGCAAAGACATAAACTATGAAAGGGGACAGGAAGGAAAGATTCTACCATACTTTAAACATAAATACCTGTACACAGAGTCATTTAACCTCTAACCCTTAAAAGACTATGCTATAAAAATATTCAAATCTCCTTGGGGAAAAAAAAAACAAAACAAATCTCATGTCCCAAAATAGAAATCTCATTGAAAGGTGACCATGGAAGAGAAATTCTTGGTATCTTTTTTTTGTTTACTTTTTAAAAAATTGGTATCTACACATTGTTCAAGGGGTACCACATGATACTTCTCCAGTATCTTCCTTAAGGATTTTGTAACACAAATATTTCCCGGCCTTGCAAACAATCTGTGTTCCCTTTCTAAGAACAAACTTAACACTGAGCTAGTCTTTATCCACTAAATAAATACATGTGTGACACAATTATTGCGCAAAGCGCATGAATAAACTTTGGGGAGGAAACTGACAACCAAGTCCCATCCACTCTCCCCCCACCTGGTTCTTCCGATAGTCTTGCTGCGAATGCCTCAGGACTCGGTAGCAGAGCCGGCAGATGTGTCTGAAAGGAGCATGCCGCTGGTCCCCCAGCTCCTCCAAGCGAAGCATTGGGCCGTCCCCACAGTCCGTGAATGGGGCCTGTAATAACTTGAAGATCTGAAGGCAAAAATAGTGAAGAGGCCATCATTTGGAGTTTTTAAAGGAATACAACTAAATTTATGGGTAACTGGATTACATGGGAAAGTTTCTCTGGCACATCAATAGCCTGAAACTCGCGTTCAGTCCATCCACCGAGACAGGGTATTCACTGACTTAGTCCACCTAGACCTAACTTGTCCTCAGAGACCTGATGGGGCAGTGCTTACAGCAAAGCAGTAAAGAGCACAGACTGGAATAAGCAGATTCTAGGCTGCAGTCATATACCTTTACTAGTTCTCTCAGGGATGGAAACCAAAGCGAAGGAGCATTGGTTCTAGGCACTTAAAACAGCTGTGAAGCCTGGTGAAGCCATGTTTCAAGCACAGGAAGTGGACTAAACTGAGCCATCTGCACATTCCCCCACCAGGTACACGCTGACCTTGTGAACTGGGCAGATCTACAACTTCTGGAATAAAGTTCACTGGCCACTGTAACTGTCTGTGAAACCATTCTCCTTGCTTCCTAAGATTGTATCCAATCCCTTTTACAAGACACTTTGACATTTGCTGCACCATGATAATTCTTGACAAATAAAATGTTACTAACAACCTCTATTGCAGTGTAAAGTTACAGAAACATCTACCATCTTGTAAAATCTCAGAGCACATTTTTTATTCCAGGCTGCTTGATTTTGGTGTGTCCTAGATTGCTAATCCCAGTAAGATTAAAATAAATGTAATTCTTGTACTCAACTAGGTCAACTTGATCTTGGTTAACATTTTCTAGCAGGACAAATCATGGTCAAAGTAAACTGTTTTCTCACTAGTAAAATGCAAAGAATAACACCTATCTCACAAGGATGTTGTAAAAATGAATGCAGCTAAGTTCCACAGATACAGTGCCCTACATAAGTGATCAGTGAGTATTCCTACTATTGAATCATATTACTTTGGCCCCTAAAGGAATTGCTATTGTAGAAATAAATAAGGGCATTAAGTCAGAGGTCTAATTTGAGATTCAACACATAAAACAACTGGATATAATTTATATGTGGATTTAAAATCCTTGTTGAAACGTGCATTTTGTCTATCACACTCTAATAGGAAAAAAAAAATTGCCCAATGCCAAATTTCCTTGGAAATCTATGAGGTGTGCAATACATTTCTTTTTTGGCTTTTGTAGCCAAGAATATCCAAGGCAAGACTGTCAGTAAATCCCCAACAGCTTTAGAGAAGTACACATTATGCATTTCTCTGTACTTCCTTTACTTGGAGACTTGTCACTTTCATACCTATAATTTGTCTTCATACCAGTTTATTTAAGTTGACATCAAATAATTCCATGTACGTATTTCCTGTAAACCACTACTCATTCTTTGTGGAACAATTCCATAGTGATTTAAAAGGCTCCCCATAAAAGCATCCTGAAGTTTATCACATGCTCCAAATCTCCCAAACATATGAAGTACCCTTAGGGACACACTACATTCTCTAGTACCTTTGAGGAACACAGAGGCATCAACTGAATGCTTCTTGGGGTTCCTAATAGGGGAACATGCACATGGTGGATAATAACAAGTATAGTAAATAGCAACTGAATTGAGCTATCAAGCCATGAAAAGACACAGAGGACCCTCAGATGCAATATTAGTAAGTAAAAGTAGCCAATGTGAAAAGGCTACATGCTATATAATTCCAACTATATGATGACTTAGAAAAGGCAAAAAGACATGGAAACAGTAAATAAATAAATAAATAAATAAATAAATAAATAAATAAAAGCAATTAAACAAGCAGATGCCAAGGGTTAGGAGGGAAAGAAGAATGAATAGGTGGAACAGACTTTTTAGAACAGTGAAACTATTCTGTAAGATACTATAATGGTGCATAAATGGCATTATATATCTGTCCAAACACACAGAATGCATAACAACAGTGGACCCTACTGTAAACTGCTGACTTTGGGTGAGAATGATGTGTCAGGTAGGTTCACGGATTTTAACATGTTCTGCCCTGATGCAGGATGTTGGCAGCGAGGGAGAAGGGTCCCAGGACAACTCCTCATACTTGCCACTTAATTTTGCTGTAAATTTAGAACTGCTATAAAAATAAATTCCATTTAAAAAATCCATTGTCAAGTCTTCCAATGAAAATCACCCACGTTCCTCTGTATGATAAGAGATCCCCAAAATCTCTTACAAAGCCAACCACCAAACACATCCATCTCACCAACCTGCTTGAGAATGTTCTGTTCTCTCATCAGCTTCTGCCGTTCCCTGTTGGGTTTGGAAAAGACCACCTCAAGCACGTCTTGGCCAGAGTTGGTTCCACCAGTGACAAAGTAAACCAAGTCTTCCAGCAGCTTGGTGACAGACCTTAGAAGGAAAGAGAAAGAGGCTGTTAGAGACAGAGCACTTAATATTCAAAGGCTGGAAGCTTTGCCTGAGAAGCGTGCAGGCCTTTGAACCAGTCAAACATGAGAAGACCCGTCCTTTCCAATCGCTTAAAACCCACAGCCAAGGCCAATTACCAACAAGAACGAAACACAGACAACAGTCATCAAATTTCACCTTGGAGCAATTTCAACCCCTGATACTTAGCAAAATAATTGCAGGACCAAGTTAGAGAGCAAGGCAGGGGATATGGTCACGATTTTAGAGACTCTCAAAAAACTGAATGCAAAAGTATCTATTTCCAGCCCGGCATGGTGGCATATGCCTATAATCCCAGCATTCTGGGAGGCTGAGGCAGGAGGATCGCAAGTTCAAACCCAACCGGGCCAATTTAGTGACTCATCAAGACTCTATCTCAAAATAAAAAAAAAAAATTAAAAAGAGCTGCAGATGTAGCTCAGTGCAAACACCCTGAGTTCAATCCCCAAAACTATCCCCTGCCACACACACACACAATCTATTTCTGAAAAACAAAACATGAAGCCATCCATAAATGCTCAGACTGTTACCCACTCAGCTGTTCAGTCACTATTCTCTGACTACCCAAACACACACCAGATGAGGACCGCCGAGCCAGCACAAACAACAGCCTTACCTCCTCTCGTTCTGGGTGATGGTGCCTTTCTCCAGCTTCCCAGCAATGGAGCCCAGCACCTTGCTGGCATCGTTGGCAAAGTCCAGGTCCCGAACTTCAGCAGGAGAAACGGGAACTATGGCAAAGGCTTCCTTATCCTCTTTCACAGGAGAGGTGCCAATCTGAAATTTAAGGTGGCCTTTGTAGGATAATCTTGGATTGGGAAGAGCAAGACATTAATTGGATACTCCATTTATAGGCTCTTGGGAAATCCAAAAAACCTGGAGTTGAAATCAACTAGACAGAGGAAAACTTATCAAAGAATGTACTTCAAAATTATTAACAATTCTTAGCTCTGAAAATTGGAATTACAGGGACTGATGAGTTAGGAAAGGGACATTATTATCAATTTACAGTTTAATTTGTCAGGTGGAGCATATAAGATTCTCAGAATCAAAGAATATGTTTATTAATAGAGAAAAAGTAAATATGGTAAACAGTAATTATTGACTATAAGTAGGGAATGTTATAAAGATAGACACTGTCTTATTCCTTCAACTTTTCTATAAGCCTGAAAACATTCAAAAAAGTAGAAGAAAAAGAATCCAATAACCTGTCCTCACACCACAAAAAAAAGCTAAGAATATCCTTCATTTTTAAAAAGAAAAATCCAATCTGTGTGTTTATGATCCTGGAGATGAAGAAGGAAAGGAGGAGAGAGAGGTAAAAGGAGGCTGAGAGAGTTTTCTAGAAACATATACTTAAACACATAGAAAAATAACAAAGATTAGAGAAAAATCAAATAGTTATGTGATGTACCTCAAGACACAAGCAAACATTCCCCAGCCAAAATCATCCTTCAGATGGATACAAAACTAAGCAAGCACTCAAGCACTAGGGTAGAAGCCATGGAATAAAACGAAAGATTGTTATTTCAAACACCTGTGCTTGCTTCATCCACATCCCTTGAAGAAAACTGTTTGATCACATTCATGCTTGCTAAAGCCAGAGAGAGAGAGACAGACAGACAGACAGAGAGAGGGAGAAAGAGAGAGAGAAGAAGAGGAGGGGGAGGGAGAGAGAGGGAGAGAAAGGGAGAGGAGGAGGAGGAAGATGAAGAAGAGGAAGAGGAAGGGGGAGAAGAAGAGGGGAAAGAAGGGAGGGAGAGAGGGAGTTTATGGTTCTGTTTTCCCCAGTGCCCTCAAAGGAGCCCTTTCATTAGATGGCATGACAGAGGGGAGGCAACCAAGCTTAGGGACTTACTTTCAGCATCACAGGTTTTTCTTCCTCCTTGTCAATAGGAATATTTGTGCTGTGAACCCAGGTATTAGTGCACAGGTGTCTGAGTCGTACATAGGAGTTCCTGAAGGGAAAAAGAAGGGCTTTAGGAAAAGGAATATTCAGATTTATTCCACAGTCACTGGTCTAGAAGATATTCTGTCAAAATAGAAATACCAAAATGGTTCTCCACTACATACACTGGACAACATATAATCAGGAGTAAATGGTTCTAGTCCAAGTCAGGTTCTGATTTATTTACAATAGAAAATAATTCATAATGATTCTCCATTTATTGTGATAGGCTGTTATTTCTAAATATTGAATCATACTCTGAATAAATATCTCTGTACCAGCTGAGCATGACAACAAGAAGTACTCACTGAGGCAGTAAAACAAGAACTAAAATTCTCATATGAGTCAGTAAAGCAAAAAATGAAATCATAAATTAATCTTATGATAGAAAGTTTTTTAAAACATGAAATAAAGTATAAAATCACTAAATTTTGTTTCTGTTTTTGTTTTTAAACAGAGTCTCGCTATGTAGTTCAGGCTGGCCTTGAGCTCGTTATGTGGCCCAGCCTGACCTCAAACTCTTGGCGATCCTCCTGCCTCAGCCTCCCGAGTGCTGAGATTACAGGCATGTACCACCGTGCCTGGAAAGATCACTAAATTTTGAGGTAAAAGAAGAGTAAATTTTATTACATAGTTTAGATTTTAAATCTTCTGTAGAGCACGTATAGCATCTCTGTGTACATATATGTATATCATAAATAAAGTTGAAAGAAAAACAGCAGCCTGGGAAAACAAGAGTAACACATAACATGGTTATTAATCCATACACAAGCACTCAGAAAAATCAGTAAGAAAAGCATGAATAATGGAAGTGAAAATGGGAAAAAAACAAAAACCAGTAATTTAATAAGGAAATATAAATGGCCAATATACATATAAGTCATATATTCAATCTTTTTAGCATAAAATTTACACAAATTAAAATGTCATTTTATTCTATCAAAGATCGCAAGGTTAACAAAACCCAGTATCAAGAGATTAGGGAAGTAAGTCATCTGGGGCATTGGTTCTGTTTGTTTTATTTTGCTGTGGTTGTTTTGTTCTGAAGGTGGGGATTGAACCAGGCCTGTGGCTATGCAGGAGCTGAACTGCAGGCCCCGCACAGCACTGGTGATTTGGAAAGAGGGTAACCAGGTAAGACTCTGGAGAGGAGTCTGCACTTTACATCATGTAATATGTGTCTGTCCTTTCATCTGCCAATCCCAGCTTTAGATTTCTCCAATAAGAGATGACAGCATAGGTGTAAAATGTGGCACAAAGATGTTCAACAAAGCAATGTTTAAAATAGTAAAGAACTATAAACAGTCTGATGCTTCAGTAAAAGACTAGTTAACTGTATTACATACAACAGAATCGTGTATCATTATTTAAAACACTGACAATGGATAATCGTTTGCTTAGAAACATGAACAGAACATTTTTTTGGTAAAAAATTAAAATAGCTTATGGTTCCATTTATGATAAATTATAGACAGTCATCTCTGTGAGCCCAGAGACCAGTGTGAAACTACTGAACCAAAATCTTCAAAGCAGTTCATTGTGAGTGGTTGAACTGTGTGTAATTTTTACTTATTGGCTTATTCTCCACATGGTTTTTGCTTTTATTTTTGTTTTTGTTTTGGTGCTGGAGATCAAACTCAGGGCCTTGTGCTTGCAAGGCAAGCACTCTAACCACTGAGCTAAATAAATCCCCAGCCAACTACAAGGTTTTCAGCATTTTGTTCTTGTTTGTTTCTACACCAAGCATGCACTATATTTACAATGCTTTTCGATTTTGCTTTTTTTCTAAAGAAGTATAAGAAATAAAGACATAATTCTTGCACTTAAAGAACCTACTGTCCCATTAGTGAGACAAGATGAATGCACACCAAATAATCCACGTAAGAAAAGCATAAAGTTGGGAGCCAGTCATGGAGGACTCAGAGTCAGGAAAGGTTCTGGTTAGAGGCAGGAGTTTAAGTGCTGGTGAGACAAGAGCAGAGAGAGGAAAATGGAAACTACTCATACTAAGAGTAATTTAGAATAACGGCATAGTAAGTTCACCACGAAGGGTTAGAGCGGCAGACACCTTCAGGGTGTCCCTGTTTCCTTCACCCTAACTCCCTTGAACATTACAATTAAGGCCTGAAGAGGGCAACCCTGACAATGTCTACTCTGACTAGCACAAATACCAATTAAACAACATGAACAAGATATAGAACAAAGAGATTTGCATTTTGATTGATGACTTGGATTCACTTTCCTTATTTTCAAAACATAAAGCCCAGAGCTTAGCTTTTGGTAGGATGATTTATTTCATAATGTTCTATGTCAAATTTCATTTGAAACAAAAATGGCATTCTATAAATTCCTTTGAAGTCCCATTCCCAATCCATAACTCAAACCCCATTCTGTCAGGACAAGCACAAAAGAGCCACTGAGCTGGAGGCTCTCCCATGTTCATTTAATGCATCTAATTTATGCACACTGCAATTTTGTTATCTTAGTATATTCAGGGTTGGCCATTATCCACTTACTTTGGTTCAAAGGAATCTTTTAAATACCTTTGCTTGTAACATTTCACAGATGTGCATATATCCAACCTTAAACTTTCTTGATTTTAAACAAGCAAAATTGAGTGTAACTTTAAAATGAAGAGAAATAAATGTATTCCTCAAGTCTTTCATGATTCCACAGGATCAAGGGCTAAATGTCCCTATTCTGTTCTGGCACTAAGGTTGGTAGCCAAGGGCAAAAATGGATAAACACATACCCAAGAGCCTCAGCAAACACACTGATAGACCTGCTGACACTTTTTCTGCCAGCTGAACAGAAGGCTTCCCTTGCTTCTTTCTGAGTCTAGAATCAGCCTAAATCGGGACACCTGCTCACAAGAAAAGTTTGCCAACAAGGAAACAGTAATGAATGGAGAGAATAAAAAAGCAGGGGATGGGTTGGGGATTTAGCTCAGTGGTAAAGCGCTTGCCTAGCAGGCATAAGTCCCTGAGTTCGATCCCCAGCACCACCACCCCAAAAAGCAGGGGACTACAACCAGCCAATATCGCTTAGCTGGTTATTTAGAAACTTAAACTCTCCCTTTCCACAGGAATAGAGGGATTCCCGATCCACTAGGCAACAGAGCCAATCAGCTCCCATCTCTTCTTCCCCAAAGGAAAAGTTCAGGAAGGAGGTTCTGAGAAACAGTAATAGTATTTTAAATCACATGTTTCCATTTTTTTCTACCCTAACAAATTTTTAACACTTAGCACATAAAAGTGTCATTCCTCTGTTTCATGAGATCCTAAGAAAAAGTAAGTAACTTTCAGAACAGAGGACAGAACAAATGAAAAATTACTTAAATGGAAATGTTGGAGTCCACACACAGACATGTATTTAGCAAGGTAATAAGAGGGCAGTCAAGAGAAAAGAAAGTTATTAAAAAGCAACACACCTACCTCAAACCATTTTGAAAGATCTCAAGATGAATCAAAGACCCAAGTGTAAAGAATGAAAACCATAAAACTCTTAGAAGAAAACATTACCATAAATTTTTGTGAGCTTGGATCAGGCAATATATTAAGTAAGGAACCTAAAGCAGATGAATGGGTAAAGCGAATGTGGTATCTATACATAATGGAATATTATTCAGCCACGAAGAACAAAATCATTTATTTGTAGGAAAATGGAACTCAAGACCATTACGATAAGTGAAATAAGCAAGACTAAGAAAGTTAAATATCACATTTCCTTTAAGGAATCTTTAAAAAAAAAAAGGGAAAGAAAACAGGATAGGTGAAGGCAGATGAGGAAGAGGATTGAGAGAAAAGGGTAAGAAGGGGGAGAGGGGAAATGGTGAGTGAAAATAATCAACGTATGTTATATGCATGTACAAATACATCAAAACAAAACCCATTGTCTTATATGAGTAATAGGCATGAATAAAAAAACTCAATAATAAAAATGAAAAGTATAAGCAGATTTAAAAATGGATGAACTTCTACGAAATTAAAAACCTTTGTGCTTCCAAAGTCACCATTAACGTGCAAAGACAAAAATGGAGAAAAATATTTACAAATCATGTATTTGATAAGGCATTTGTGTCAAGAATAAAGAACACTTACAACTCAATTAAAAAAATATATAACTCAACTTTTTATAATAGGCAAAAAATGGGAAAGAGTCTAAGTAGATATTTCTCCAAAAGAGATGTACAGTCAATAAAAACATGAAAATCTGATCATCATTATTAACTGTCAGAGAAGTGCAAATCAAAACCAAAATTAGCTGCCACTTCACATTAACTAGGGTAGCTCAAATAAAAAAAAATACAACAAATGGTGGAGAGAAGTAGAAAAACTGGAACCCTCATATGCTGCTGGTAGAAATCTAAAATGGTTCATCTACTGTGGGAAGTAACCCAGTAGTTCTTCAAAAGGTTAAACACAGAATTTACCACATGGCCCAGCAACTCCACTCCTAGGCAGAGAGCCAAAGAGAAGAAAATACAGGTCCACACAAAAGCATGTACCCAAATATTCACAGCAGCACTATTCATAATAGACTCAAATGGCTATCAAATAATAAAGGGATAAATAAAATGTGCTATTATCCATACAATGGAATATTATGTAATAATAAAAACAAGAATAAAGCACTGATATATGCTACAATATGGGAGAATTTTGAAAACGATACTAAGTAAGATCATATAACATGTGATCACATAACATGTGATTATTCCATTTGTATGAAATGTCCAGAATAGGCCAATACATAGAGACAGAAAGTAGATTAATCTAGGGCAGGCAAGTAGGGTGTGGGGAAATGAGAATGACCACTAATAGGTATGGTGTTTCTCCTTGTACTGATGAAAGTCTTCTAAAATTGATGACAGTGAGAGTTGCCCAACTCTCCTAATCTACTAAAAGCCACTCAACTGAACACTTTACCAATAATGAATTATAGGGAATATGAATTACAGCGGATCTCCGAAATTCATGGGGGTTACCTTCCTAAAGCACTCGTGAATTGTGAAAAACTGCGAATTTCAGATATAGTCAGAAAAATCCTTATTTTTATAGTTTAAACCGTAAACATGCTATGTCTCCCATGGTTACTTAATAAAGTACTGTATTAATAAAGCCTTAGAAGGTGCAGGGCATTTTGGTGGCATCTTAGGGATCTTAGGACTTTAAGAAGAACAAAACTGAGAACACTTGAGATAGTTACATGCAGTACAGCAAAGCTATGATGGTGCATCTGCCAGAGATGGGTTACAGGGCAGCAGCCAATCAGCAGCAAAGAGCAGAATAATGCCCTCAGGTTGGCTACTTGCAAGTCTCCCACCAAAAAAAAATTATGGAGGATACTTGTGGTTTCCACAAAATTATAGGGGTTTCCATGAACAAAATTATTACTTAAGTTCTAAGGAAAAATTCGCAAATGACTGAGGCTGCAAATTCTGAACTGCGACTTCATGGAGGCATGCTGCATATCTCAACAAGGGTTTTTTTTTCCTCTTTAGGATCCGAAACCAGGGGTTCCAGACCTGAAGAAAACAAAGCTGTGTAGACATGGGATTTTCTGGGAGAACATCTCTGTCCTTCCTCAGATTCTCAAGCGGTTAGCTGCACAGCACAATTTAAGAACTACTGATCCTCTGACTGAAAGGTCTTCTTGCCTTGTAATGTCCTCTTCCATGTGGGAACCATCTTACCTGGATCACTGAAAGGGACAGGAACAGTAAGAACCCAGTGCCCGACAAGGTTCTCCTTGAATTCTGAGAACACCCAAGCTGCAGTATTTAGTTTCACAGCCCCACTGAGGCTGAACAGTATATACAATGCATATACAAACAAAATAATGCCCAGTGAGAAGGGCCTTATGTAAAATCTACAAATCCCAGTGAGACTTCTGCCAGCCAATACTATGGGTGGAAGAGTTAGGACTGCCCAAACAACCCTATCTGTCTTACACACTTATGGTTGGGGCTCTACCACAGGGATATCGGACCTGAGGTAAGTCGCTTAAACTCTCTGAGTCTCAATGTATTTACCTATAAAGGGTGGATAATATCTCACATGATTTCCTGTAATGATAAAATTATATAATGCAAGTACATACTTAGGATTGTGCCTGGTATATATTCAGCACTCAATAAATATCAGCCATTATTAATAATGTTGATCTTGCTATGAATAAGCTTTTGTCTCAATTAGTTCTTTAAAAATACATTCTTAAAAAAACAAAACCAAGAGTTAAAATGACCAAAGAATATGGATCTAACTTCTCAATACTTCAAATAAAATGTACTGCATATGCAGTAAATTTCAGTTATTCCATTTTCCAAATTTCTTTTCAATTACCAAGGGATTACCCAAGTTTTTCTGGGTTTGTGGAAAAAGAAGAGTAATACAGAGAAATACTGAATGACTGTGTGTACCTGAATACAGTACAGCACTTTTTATCAAACTATCAAGTACTTACCATTGATAAGCCATACAAAAATCAGCTTACCATACTGAGCAGTCGGTCCAAACACTTTATTAAATCCTTTATAAAAGCTTAAAGAAAAGGCAATAATGATTTGGAATCCAAGAAACAGGGCCAGACCACAAAGACCAGCCCTGATTCTCCTGGAATAAACAATTTGAAATCATACCGTGGGACAAGGCTGTCACCTCCACGGAGAGTGGTGGGGTCCAGCTCAAAAATGGAGGAGATGTCATTGCCCTCAGGCACGGAGACGAGGGAGTACACCATCTTTTCTTGGGCATTTCGCAACCTACTTCGAGATGCATCCTGATCAGGGTCCACCTGAGGGTAAAAAGTCACCAGGTCAAGAATTCTGTATGCCAAACCCATCACTCACCACAATCATTGCACAATCCTCAGGAACGAAGGAAGAACAATAGTGAATGTCAGCAGTTGGCAGGAAAAGGACCAATTTCAGATCATCAGCCACCTGAGCTGAAAATATTTATTCTCTACTTCCTTGTGTTGCAATAAAAATGTTTAAGCAATGTGGCATGACAGTAAGAGATGTCCATGGAAAGAAGGCTAACAGTGATAAAGAGCTTCATTCAGCTACATCCATTTGTAATAGTAGGGGGAGAGGGATACAGATTGAGGAAACATCCTGCAGAATTGATTATACATAGTGTGTCAGGCTACAGTGATAGCTGTCTATCAATAATATGATACAGCTACCTCTCAGGAGAACAAATAAAATACAATACACCTGGATCCAAGCGCTCTTAAGCAGCAATCCCAGTATGGCCAAAGTGTATTGATACATAATCAAGAAGTCAGCTAGCCCTGAAAAAAAATGTGTAATTAATTAAGAGGGCTGCTAATGACAACATAGGAGAAAAAGGCCTCTCTTGCTACATGAGGATTCAGATGAGATGGAAGAAAGTCTCTTACAGTGAAGGCTGATAAACAATAACAAAAGCTTCCCAGAGAAACTGTAAAAGATTCTCTGCTGCAAAGGCCATGTGCCTAAGGAGCAGCATTGGCCTGGGCCCCTGTTCTCAGGCTTTACAGGCTCTCTCTTGGCAGGGTGACCGCACATGGATCACTTCTAAGGTTTAATAACCCTACAAGATGACAGCCTCCACCCACACTCCTGGGAGAACCCCACTTTCCTTGTCCATGCCTGGCTTTTCTCAGGCTGAAGCACCGTCTCCTTTCCAGACAGGAGGGAGACTGTACCAGGAAGACAAAAGAGTAAGAAAAACAAGTCCAATCAAAGGCAAAGGAGCAAACATGAGAGAATTTAACTTCATGAGGCCTGACATCTAAGAGCACAAACAACAGTGTGCTTCATCAGTTCATCAGTAACTTCTACCTCTATTAAAACAACAACAGTTCTTTTAGCTGGGCATGGTGGTACACACTGCAGTCCCAGCTACTCAGGAGGATGAGGCAGGAGCATCACTTGAGCCCAGGAGTTCAAGACCAGACTGGGCATCATGATGAAACCCTGTCTCAAAATTTTTTTTTAAAAAGTGAGAAAGTTCTTTTGATATCCATAGTCTCTGTCCTTTACCTCCCTCATACTTTCTCCTCTAATTAATTGTACCTCTACTTAAATAAACCCTCAACCCTTTCTTCTCTCTATGCTTAAAGTAAGTTAGTTGGACAGTAACAGAAGGCCCTGTACCCTCAGTTAAGGAGAAAGAACCTGGAACATCTGTTCTCTCCTAACTACTGTTACCTGCAAAGCACTCCCTATACCACTTCCAAAATAAAGTCTGACCAGATCAGGGTTTGGGACACCTGGCTCAGCTACAGGCTGGTAGTGACTTTTCAGAGACCCCGGCAGGTCCAGAGGAAAACTGCAATCGCATTAAGCCACTGTATCTGGAAACCTGAGAAACAGCGACATCTCATTTCAGTGTGCGGTCATTGCTTGCCACCTAGTGGGAAGAAAGGCACATGTGCAAAATGCCTGCGGAGGACAGCAAGCCCTGGGTTGTCATTTTTCTCTTTCTGGGATCAAGCAAGGGGACCAAGGGTGCCACCAAATTCAGAATAAGAACAACAAAGTGAGAGAAGTGTGAGGCAAAAACCACAAGAACCAACTGCCAGTCTCTGGGAACCACAAGCAGGGCAGAATGAGACGCTTCCTCGCCCAAAGTTACACGATGCTAGTTTTCCCATCCGAAGGGCCGGGTAAAGCGGGAGTGAAGTACACACAACCCTCCCAGTACTACAGCCTCGCCCACCAAAGCCAAAGCTGTGCTGCTGGCCACACTGGTGAAGGGAAGACTCCTCCCCTAGAGAGGCACACAGACCAAGCAGCCTCAGAGCAGCACCCCAGCCTGCTGGCACATCCCGCCTCCCCAGCATGGAGAAGCATGAGACAGAGAAAGATCACTGAGCTCCCAGAGACCTCAGAAACATCAGGAGTCAGGACCACTCGCAGTGGCTGCTTCCTCCTGGGTCAAGGAAGAGCCTAAAGACTGTCCTGACTTCTTTCATGCAGTTGCTGTGTGGCCCACATGACCTAGTGAATACAAATGCACCAAAAATGCTACTGATGTGTACAAGTTAAAATACGCCACTTGTAGACAAGAGGAGATTGAAGCTCAGAGAGAGAAAGTAACTCCTTCAGGTTCACACAGTTTAGAAGTGGTTGGTCTGGTATTTAAATCAGGTCTGTCCTGCTCTCCTTCTCCCTGCTTATGATCAGTATTATCACACTTCCTGCCACACTGCAAATACCAATGTTCATTCACACAGAGAGCCCAGGAGAACAGCCCTGTCTCCCCCAGAGCCCAAGGTTCACCTGGACATCAGCTCTCACTGAAAGAAGTCCAGCAGCAGAGGTGAGACTTATTCTGTTACACTAGATGATGCACAGGCCTCTGTGTCCAAGTCACACAAAGGGAGTTCCTGCTCTCAAAATAAAGAAGATGCAAGGACAAGAAGTGTTATATGGAAAACACAAGCCCTACCTTGGGCTTAGTATTCCAAGTGAACATACAGGGGTGCTATGCAGAAAGGTCTCACAACGGATTCCCTCGCATACAGGCAGAAAGCTGGACCAGGCCAGTGCTTTCCAACCCAGATTAACAGTGGAGGGCAGTGGAGGGTAAGCTTTCAAAGAATCTCCCTAGTGAACGTGACAGGATGTAAAGAAGGAAGGGAGCCTCAGGGGCTCCATCAAGAAGCAGTGAGGGGAGAAGCCCCCAGCAACTCACAGACTCACGGCTACAACTCCCCTGAGTTTCTTTCAAAGCCAACATTCTGCCCAAATAAAATTCGGTTAACTATTAATGGAGAATGCACAACACTTTTCACAATATTTTTAATATCTCCACCCCAACTCCTTTCATTAATGTACAAAGTACTCAGAATTTTTCTTAATTTTGCTAGAAAAAGAAATGTCCTCAAACCACCTACCCCTAAGATCACCACACGGACACATATGCCAAACAGGGCAGCAACCGTTTTCTGGTTTGTTTTTGAATCCTAGATCAGAATCAAGTAGTCCACAAGAGAACTGTTGGACTGATTTCTGTGAAACACAACCACTACCTTCTTCAACTCATACTGTAGACGTCTGAACCCCAAGTGATTACATAGAAGCAGGACATGGCAATTTGTCCGAAGACAAATCCATCATGTATGACAATCCCAAATCACATTATACCCTAAAGCCTATTTTTGACTTTACAGAACCCAAGAACAGGGTGTTATACAATTGACTGTCTCAGATATCAGATGCACCAGGTCTCACATGTTACTTCCACGAAACACTGAATGAGTCACAGCTTCAGGTCAACAGCAGTGAGACAACTGTACAACTGCTTATAAAAGGCCAGCTTCCACGTGGGCCTTCACTTTCTCCAGCCTAGACGGACTCTTAAAGGTGCCAAGTACTTCTCAAACTCAAAGGTAGAATCTCTTGACTGAGCACAGTGACACATCACCAAGACCAACTGGGACCAACCTGTGCTCGCTTCGGCAGCATATATACAGCTGGGACCAACTAGGTCATGAGCAGACAAGACCTTCTTTTAAGGCAAGTTATGGTTTCCCCTTCCCCAGCACTCAATGGGCACAGTGACAATTTCTTAAATAGAACTCCAGACCATTTGGCTTTACCCTAGCAGACAAAGACATGGCGGCTCTTGCCCATACTTACTGAGGGCTGAAACTCCAGGCATTCTTCCTCAAAGTCAGGGTCTACCTGATGAAAAAGAATCATTAGGAAATTAAAACACCCATTGCTTTCTCAAGGACCAGGACCCATCTGCAGGAGACTTCCACACCTGCAGCCATCCTTGGACAGCTAAGAACTTGTCCCTTCCCTCTATTCATGAAACCAGCATGCCACAATAACACACGTCACACAGATACAACACACATGGGACAACCCACCAGTCACCAAGAGACGGCTCTCAAGAATAGACAAAGAAAACACAATTAATTCACCAGCAAAGCAACAGTGAAAAGCCTCAGATAAATAAAAGACCAATATACAGTCATGGATAATGCTGATCACGTTCAGTTAAAGATAAAAAAGAAATATTAAATCTGTAACAAGAGCTACATTTGCCTCAAAACATTAGAGACAATGAAACCACCACTGATCTTCAGCAAACCACAGAATCAAGGTTTCACCCAGCTGACTCGCTGGGTCTGTAACCCCCTAAGGCTCCATTTTAAATTTCAATTTAAGATTTCTTGATCTTTGGTTCCTAACTATTTCAAAAATCATAGTTCTATAAGTATCCAGAACCCCAAAGTGGTTACACATTTAGATTCAGCTTCCTCGGGTCACTGGCAGATGCAGTGCTGGCACCCATATACCCTCCTTGGAAACCCCTGAGCAGTCTCACTGGTGGTTCCAGATATCGGGAGGGGTCTTTTCAATGTATGACCGGAAGTTGATCTGAATGTGCGGCGTACATCTTCCAGCAGATCAGAGTAAAATTCAGCATCTGTCACACAGTAGGGAGCTCCTTAATTTAACACAAAAGTTAAAAGGTGAACTGCCTAGTAAGTGCAAGGCCCTGCGTTCGATCCCCAGCACTGAAATAAAAAAAAGTAAACTCCTTGGGTCCTTCAGCACTGGATCTTTCCTTTCCTCAAAAGCCCTTCTTAGACATTTTAGGTAAAGGCAATTTCTTTGATTTCTGACAGTCTTACAAGTAAAGATAAGCCCCTGTCAATTTTACTATGGCATTGAGGAATCAAGACTTCTTTATGAAACTGTCTACTTTTGTATGCATTTCAAAGTCAGAACAAGTCTGACTTTATGTACCATGTTTCCACTACAGCCAAGTCTCAGCCCCTTGTGTTAGCAGTGGGGTTGGTGGACAAGATGCGAGGAGAGCAGTATACAGGAGCAAAACAGAGCACCCTGAAATCCAACATTAGCATCATTTTCTAACTTCCTTTCTCCCCACATCCTGACCAAAATCCCTAAGTCCTAAAAGGTATTAGTCATTTTTGTCTCTCCTAGGAAAATGAGACAGAAAAAAACAAAAAAGCAGAAGGGAAAGCAAAGTGACCAAGCATTCGCGTGACCCTCCGCCTACCCAGCGGCTACAGATGAGGATGGTACCAGCCTTCAAAGAGAAAACCGCAGGGTTGCTACTTACCTCTGCTGCTAAGTAATGCCCTGTAGCCAGGTGCTTGAAACGGAAGAGGCTGTTCCAATACCCCGCTCCACCCCGACACGGGTCATGCTGGACTACCTGCAAGAGAAAGAATGGTCAACAGGAGTCAAAGAAATGTCGATCCATACTAGGATGACGCTGTACCTGAGGAATCACAAGTCACAGTTCAGAATTAATATGTTCAAGCTGAAAAAGAAAATCTTTATCTTCCAACAAACTCAGGGCAAGTGTCACATATAACATCTGAACTTAAATGATGGAAGTGTTAAAATAATGTTCTCTAGAGAAGGAAGAGAACATACAATGGTTGAAGTAAGAAATTCCACGGCTTTCAGCTTTTTTGCCTTAATATTAAGAAAACAGAAGTTAAAATTCTGAAATTCATGAACAAAATGCACAATCCATAAAAAGGAATTTCATGACAAACTTTCATATATTCATGTGCTAGAACACACACTTACCCCCAAGCTCTAAAACATGAACTCAGAGACCCTCGGCCAATTTATCACAAAAATAAATGTAACTTCTGCTTCTAGTCATGATACAGCAATTGGCACTGGCAGCTAAGGCTATGAACAATTACAATGCTGCACAAAATACACGACATTGCCACAAGAAAGTAGGAAACTGGGCAAAATACATGAAATGACTGTTGAACAACAGGCACTACACAATTGTGGTCTCTGAGAACACAAGGAATAAATAAGGCAAACCCTGGGTTCTCCCTGGTCTTCCACCTGGAGGTCCTCTTCGGACCATCGCACAGTGAGGAAGAATCCAAGTTCAGGGTACTGAATGCATGGAGTTAAGGAGACAGCAAGTTTAGGAAGACTGAGGTAGCAGAGCTCTGGAGAGTATGGAGCTCTGTGGAGAAAAAGCTCCAGAGATCTGCAGAGGCCTCCTTCCAGTTTGTGGCTTAACATAAGAAAAGACAAGGGGGCTGGGGGTTTAGCTCGGTGTTAGAGTGCTTGCTAGTACACATGACGCCTGCATACAATCCCCAGAACTGAAATAAAATAAAATAAAATAAAATAATAAGGAAGCTGAAAGCTTCACAGTCCCCAAACTCACAAAGCACTGGGAAACCTCTTGACTCTGACAAAGCAAGGCAAAGAGATCCCGTGGAACACACTCAATTCTGCTTAACTGCAGGACTAATCCAGCCCCCAAAGACTACTCTACTCTGACCTAATAAAGCATGAAAATAAGCCTGCAAAGGATCAAACTGATTCACTTGACTGACAGAAACAAAACTCTCACTACTCTTTAAAGGAAAAACAAATTCCAGACATCTAATAAAGAAGTATTACAATGTTTAGCAAAAAAATCAAGCTATTAGACAGTCAAGTCTAATAGTCAAGTCAAGAATCAAACTATTAGGCAGGGAGACAGTGACCCACAAAATTTAGTCAGATAGTATTAAACGTTCAGTGTGGAGTGAGAGGGAATGAAAAGTTCCCATTTTGATACATACCCACAAACTCAAGAAATTTAAGAAGCTCTAGCAGGATGAAAACACACACACACACACACACACACACACACACACACACCGCAAGCCACATCATAAAGAGAGTCACCTTAACCAGAAATGAAAAGAAAAATTTTAAAAGCAGCAAAGGAATGAGAGGGAGACATACTATATGGGGAGCAAAGATTTTTTAAAAAGCTAATGAATTCATATCTAACAAGATAAGCCAATTCAATGGATCAAAATTTAGAAGGTAGAGAGAAAAAACAACCTATCCAGAAATCTCTACTCAACAAAAATACCCTTCAGAAATGGAGGCCACATGGAGAATCAGAACTAGTTTGCTGCTAGTAGGATGTGAAGACGGCCTGGCAGCTTGTCAAAAGGCTAAACACAGAGTAAAGTGTATTACCCATAATTCCATCCCCAAGAGACTTGAAAATGTATGTGTCCCCCAAAATTGTGCATAAATGTTCACAGCAGCACTCTTCCCAAGAGTCAAAAAGTGGAAATTATCTAAATGAGATCAAATGATAGGTCAGTAAATAAAAAATGGAACATTCATACCACAGAATATTATTTGGCAAGAAAATGATGAAGTACCAATACATGTGGAAATATGGTTAAACTTTGAAAACATTATCTGCTATGGTCTGAATGTCGGGGCTCCCCCCAAATCACATGTTGAAACCTATCCCTCAAGATGATGTAAAAGATAAGACATTTGGAAGGTGATTAGCTCACGGGGGCAGAGCCCTCACGAATAGGATTAGTCCCTTTCTATGAAAGACTCCAGAAAGCTGCCTAACTCACACTCTGCTACCTGAGGACATAAAAAATGAAACGAGAAGCAGGTCCTCACCAGACGATCTGCTGGTGCCTTAATCTTGAACTTTCAGCCTCCAGAACCATCAGAAATGAATTTTGGATATTTAAAAGCCATCTAGTTTGCAGTATTTTGTTATAGCAGCCTGAATAAGACTAAGACATTACCCTAACTAAAAGAAGTCAAGTACAAAAGACTACATGTTGTAGGATCCCAATGACAGAAAAGTCCAGCATAGACAAATCTAGGGACACAGAAAGCAGAGTAGGTGCCAGGGGCAGGAGGGCCAGGGAAATGGGGGGTGCCTGTTAACAGGTACAGGGCTTCTTTGGGGATGGTGAAAATGTTCTAAAATGTATTATGGTGATGGCTGCACAACTCTATAAACCTACTAAAAACCACTGAAGTCTACATTTTAAATGTGTGAATCATGTATTGCATCTCAATAAAGCTATTAATTTTTTTAAATGAAAATACAGTTTTTAAGTGCAGGTGAAATAAAGATATTTGCAAAACAGGGTGGAGAAAATTTGTTGATAGAAGACCTACACTACAAGAAAGGGTGAAGGAAGTTCTTAGGCTGAAGAAATGACACCCCATGAAATGAGTCTACATAGACATCCAGAGGTCTGAATGATAACTACACGGGCAGATGTAAAAGACTTCCATGCTCTCGTGTTTACATGTCTTTACAATGTTAGTGACTGCTTAAACAAAAAATAAAAATGTACAATGGTGTTCATGACATATATAGAAAAACGTGATTTTGTGTTATGATAATAATACAAAAGGGGGAGAATAGAAGTAAACTACCATAAAGGACTAATTTCACATGTTAACAATATAATATTACATACAGCAGGTTGGCAATAAGCTGAAGAGGTACCATATAAGGAAAACCCTTGATCACTATTAAAAACATAAAATATGTGGTGTTATCTTCCTTCTTTGATTTTGAAAGGGTACCTAAATCTCCAGGATCTGAAGGAAAAAAAAATGTTAAAGAAAGACTTTAAATGTTTTCCTAAGAAATGGGGGGGGGTTTAATGAAGTAACAATTAGTTGTTTATTCAAAGAAGAAAACAAAACTTAGTAAGTGCTCTGAAATGGACTTTCACGTTAAATTACCCATAGATTATTGATTATTCATTTCAATCAATTTTGAGTGAACAAGACACAGTCTGATTTTAAGGCACTAACGTCAGCTATAGGGACTTCTGTAGCATTCTGACATTTATACATTTTCTCTCCATATGACAGCAAGTTAAATCAAGGTGCAAAATTGTTTATAAAATAAGGTCAACTTGCAAAAATATATTCATAGAAAAATGGCTCAATGGAAGTAGGCATATTAAATTAGTGAAATGATAGTTTCCCCCTTTCCTCATTTTCTTGATTTTCAATTTTTCCTTAGTTTGTATTCACTAATTTCAGTCACCATGAAAATGTCCCTTGATCTCTCTCCTCTCTCCCTCTCTCTGTAATACTAAATGAACTACATATGAAAACTGGTTCTGAGAAATTGTTTTTAATGCCTAAACCTCTGGTAGGAACAGTGGGAACATCAGTGATCAACAAGAAAGTTCAAGACAAAGTTCTAGCTTTCACAGAGTTTATAATCTACCATAGTAGAACTGATAGCACAACTACATACTGTAGATGTGGACAATTAATAAAAAAGCAAATATCCTGGATGTAGAGAGAAGACAACAAAGAGGAAACTGGACAGAGTGGAAATTAACGAGAAAATTTATGTAGATTCCTTTTTTATCATGACAACTTGTAGCAACTCTTGTATATAGTGGCCAAGATAAACCTGGTTATTGCCACATCAGTGTTAAAAGAGTGGTAAGATTTTAAAATGAACAGATACTTCACTGGCCAAGACACACAGGAGGCCAAAGGACCACAAGAAAAAAAAACATTCAACATCATCAGAAGGGAAAAACAAACCAAAACCACAATGAGCTTTTCCTGCATACCTATTTAAATGACTGACACTGGAAAGGGTGATTGTACCAACTGTCATAAAAAAGAACTGGAATTTTCATACATTTCTTCTAGAAATGTGTAATGTTCTAATCACTTTAGAAAACAGTTTGGAAATTTCTTATAAAATTGAACATACACCTACCACATGATCCAGCTATTCTACTCCTAAGTATTTAGCCAAGAGATGTGAAAGCACATGTCTAAACAGAAACCTGCACGCAAATATCCTGAGAAGCTTTATTTATAACAGCCAAAAATCAGAAACGACTCACTCAGCTGGTGAATAGGTCAACAGATTGTGGAATATCTACATGGTGGAACACTATGCAGCAATGTAAAGGATTAAACTATTTGATACATACAAAGCAGACACACAAGGACTGTACAGTCTGATTCCATTTATATAAAGTCCAAGAACATGCAATACTAATTTATGGAGAAAGAAATCAAACCAGGGTAGGAATATAGCCCAGAAAGAAACCTGATCTTGATGTGGGTGTTACGCTGGCTACGTGGTTGAATGTACATGTAAAAATGCATGGACTTGTCTACTTGTGACTTGGACACTTTACTGTTTATGTGGGCTGGGCCTCAGGAAAAACAGCTGAGGCCAGGTAGAAGGAAGAAAGGAGGCAACTGGAGATAAGGAAATGTACATATGCAAAGAAGCACTTATACAGAGAAGATTGGGGGGTGGGTTCTACCTTCCTTCAGTCTAGTCCCTTTTCTCAGTGAACTACATGCCATGGATAGAATCACTTTATGTTCCTCCCTCACTCAGAACACCTTTCCACCTTTCCACATTTTTCTCCTGCCTGTTAATTAAATCCCAACTCCCTGGAGACTGGATATATGGCCCTTCAGTAACAATAGTTACTGTTTAATTTCTCATGTGTAGCCCACACTCACAATCAAACTGAGTTGCTGCATTTTATCCTAAGGCTGCCCCCTATTTCCAGTTCCTTCTCTGACATGAAGCGACCTCGCCATTCGTCTCTTCCCTCTAAAGTTCAGACCAGGGGCTGGGAATTTAGCTCACTGGCTAGAGTGCCTGCCTTGCAAGCACAAGTCCCTGAGTTCGATCCCCAGCACCAAAGAAAGAAAGAAAGAAAGAAAGAAAGAAAGAGAGAGAGAGAGAGAGAGAGAGAGAGAAAGAAAGAAAGAAGGAAAGAAAGAGAGAAAGAGAGAAAGAGAGAAAGAGAGAAAGAGAGAAAGAAAGAAAGAGAGAGAGAAAGAAAGAAAGTTCAGACCATCCGGGAAGCCAGGGCTCAAGTACTACTTCCCCAACATGCTCTTCCCCCCTCACCGAAAGCCCCAGAGCACGTGGAATGTCCACCTTGCACCCTGCCTGCCAGCCTGTGCTCCAGTTACCTGAGTACTCATATCTTACTTTATTTTGTATTAGTCTATGTTTGCAATATATAATAGTCACATTTATCCTGGGGAACTGGCACACACACATATTGCATCTTCATCCTTTCTGCTCCCCCTTCGCTTACCATGCAGCCTCCCTCCTTTCTCCCCAGACCCTCTCCCCATCTCTACAGAGTGTATCTCCCTATTTCCTACCAGTTCTCTTTTATTTTGTTTCTTAAATTATTTATATTTTGGGTCTCTCATATTAGAGGAACCAGGTGATATCCAACCTGTGTCTGATTTATTTCATTTAGCATTACGGTTTCAAGAGTCATCCATCTTCCTATAAATGACTCAAATTTATCTTTCTTTATGGCTGAGCAGTACTCTGTTGTGATATCTTTTCATTTGTAGGCCATCATCAATGTAGAAGCCACCTATGTCAGGGAGACATCTCATTGAATACTGTTGTGGCACATAAATAAGCAAGGGAACAAAGAAACAGAATTATTAGACAGCACAGAGAAAGCAATTTTCATTTTAAGTACTGAGTTTGCTCCCAAAGTAGGTATTTCCTTCATAAGAACATGCGGCATCCTTTTGATACAGCATGGTGCACATATTTCACTAAGTCATTTTTGCAATGAGGTGGGAATAAGTGCCTCAGCGTGTTTTATGAACACACCTCCAGAGAGGTCTAAGTCCTACAGACCCCTGAGCACGCCCTCCCTGCTCTCTGCCCCTCCATACCTCCACCTCCCACAAGGCTTTGGAGCTGGTGGCAGACGTAGCTGACTGCCGCCCGGTCGTCCTCAGAAAGACGTGCTGCTTCTTCCGGTGCTCGTCACAGGTGAGAAACTTCTCTTGCTCAGCATGAAACAGCCTCACTACGTCACCCTAAGAGTCGGCACAAGAAGGAACGAAAGAAAAAGGGGTTTAAAAAGAAAACTAAACTGCTACCCCAAGAAAGGCCAAGTACTGAAAGGCTGCCTGGCCCATGAACACTGAACTTACCCCCTTTAAAATGTCATCTTTGTTGTCACTCCACTTCATGAAAAGAACTATTTTCCAGCTTGTATTGCAGTTGACTGAATTGACCTAGAAAACAAATCGGAGTTATTTTTTCACACACTTCTCATAACAACTGTGTCATCTAGACCCGAAACTGCTCACTGCAGTCCCAGAAGCCAGGCTGTGCATCGGCCCAGAGGCCTGAAGTCTGACACCACGAAAACACGCACCTGAAAAGTCAACCAGCCAGCTTAAAGTGCTTATAAGTGGTTCATCTGCACCCATCACTACGTATACTTCAAACACAACTAAAGGAACCAAGGCTTCTCACCCATCCGGAATGATATTTTCCTTTTCTTCTCTCTTATTCTGCGTCACCAAAAAAGTGAAGGCCAAATGGAAACAAGTACAATTACTTGTAAGATGGAATAAGGATTGGGGATTTAGCTCAGTGGGAGAGCACATGCCTAGCAAGCACAAGGGCCCCAGCATCCAAAAAAAAAAAAAAAAAATGGAATGAGCTACAAAGGCAGGAAATGAGCCCAGTACATTTGAAATGTTAATGATCATTGTGAACAGGAGAAACCATTATTTGTTTATTAAAGATATGCTCAGCACTGAGCCAGGTACTAACACTATCTCATTTAATCCTCAGCAAAACCCTAAAAAAGAGGAATTATTATCACAGGTACACTGATGGATAGGGAGATCATTAATCCTATAGTCCCAGACTTGAGTTTATTGACAGACTTGAGTTTTGCACCCACATCTGTCTCACTCTAGAGCTTGTATTAGCTATCAGGAAAATATTCAAAATATTCATGTCCCAAATTATCCTTTGTCCTGTGACTGCCAATTTAGAGGCTAAGCAGATGTATAGCCAAATGCAAGGTACTCTCCCAGGACTGTTCATGTTCTATAATGCACCCTTTCTTAGGAATCTGAAAAAAGGAACCTCTTTCAGGGAGACAAATTAGAAAAAGTCCCTATGGCCAGAAAAAAATTGGTAAAAGAGCCTTCCAGCTTAATACAATAAAAAACAATCCCTTAGTCATACAAGATTTAGGGATCTGAGCAGTGGGGTGATTATGAGCTCCCACCCTCCACCCAATGCACAGACTTGCACATGTAGCAGCCTCAGCTTTTTCACCTGCAAAATGGGCCCAATACCCCAAGACACTGGTGACGTCATTGTCAGTGTGCACATGCTCTGGCCCCAGGAAGGCCTGCTCCTGTAGCACCATCCTACCCAGAAGCCGTGACTTGACTTTCCTCACCTCATTGCAGCCTGGGTTGTCCACCAGTTGATGGCTGCTGGCATGCAGGGGCTGGCCAGCATTGACGGGGTTCAGCACAACCTTGTCACCTATGACCACCTGGAAAAAGAAGGAGTAAAGAGCTTTTCACAGAACAGATCAAAGCTGCAGACTGGGCAGTGCTAGGAGGAGCAGTGGGCGCTGCAGTGAGCAAGACCCACCCTGTCTGGCAGAGACGCCGCGCACCCAGCACTGCTTTGACGCCTAACTCTGGGCGGGCGAGGCTCAGATTGAGCCTCAGATTGAGGCTCAGATTGAGAAGGATAAGGCTAAATTTTGGTACGCAATTGTCATTCATTATACAGAGATAATTTCCAAGTCAATCCAGAGCAGTTAGAAAAAATTCTTAATCTTCATAACATGCAGTGGAGGTATTAGTATAAATAAGCTCTTCATTAAATTGTACGGAAAATAGGATACTGTCTAGGCATTTATCTTTTAAAGAATGAAGCCATAGTTTCTAAATCAATGATCTCCATACTCTGGTGACTATGACATACATAAATAAATATATTCACTCCATCCTTTACCAGCTTTATTCATATGTACAGCAATATATACTTTAACATACCTGAAGCAAAAGTTACCCTCCACCAACAGTACTTACCATAATGTGAAAAAGAGCCTAATGCTTTTTATTCTATCTGCTTTCTAACATGATAGTTGCAGGCCACTAAATTGATTCCCTGGCCTATGAATGGGTGGTTTGAAAAACTTTATTCTAAAAGGATAACTCTTCATGTCATCCATTCACCTAAGTGACAGCTAAACAGATTAAAGAACTGAAAAGCAAAAGCATTGCTGAGAATGAAATTTAGAACTAGGCACATTTGTTTTTTATTATGGAAGTGGAAAGAAGGGCAGTAGAGGAGATGATTTCCTAAGACATAAAACCCATCTATTGTCACCCTGATATATCTGGGGGCATATACAACTTAATTGTCTCTAACTGCAAATGAGTATGAGTTCACTTAATCAATCTAGCCCTGTGGGAAAACCTGGGCTTGCGCTCCTATTCTCAGTTAAGGATCAATATTCACCGCACATCAGCCATGAGGAGATGGTCTGCTCTTTATTAAATAACACAGTGCACGCAAATATACAAACTTATCTGAACTGCCCAAAGCATGTAAACTTGAAAGACACTACTAAAAAAAGTAAAAATTAAAAATCACTGGGCATGGAGACACATGCCTGTAATCCGAGCACCTGGCAGGCTGAGGTAGAGGCTTGCCACTGCCCTGAGTTCAAGGCCTGCCTAGGCTACACAGTAAATTCAAGACCAGCCTCAACTACATATTGAGACCCTGTCTCAAGAAAAAAAAAAAAAATCAAAACCTAGTTTTAAGTTAAAGCGAGTTGAGAAGTTTTAGAATACTTTGTGCTGTTTCAGGCACAAATTTCTTTTTAGTAAAAAGCAAAGATTTTAAAACCTGAACAAGGTCAAGAACACAGCTGACAGAATTTAAACATATTCATTGTTAAGTCTGTACCACATAATAGCTGACTAATTTAACTAACAAATATAAGAACTGTTCTAAGTCACAATGGAAAGGATTCCTGCGGCTTTACATTCTGAAGGACCCTCAGGATAGGGCCAGCTCGGGACCAGCTGTGGCTGCTGAAGGAGATGGCAAGCCTGCAGCCCAACCACAGGAACAAGTCAGTGAACCCTAAAATCTGCTCTCCTAGGCTGGTATCCTCCATCCTTTACTAATTTTATTTCCAAAACAGACAGGCATTTCTATTCCAGTAATGGATCTAAAATGACGGATCCTCCCCAGGACATTAAGATGGAATGGCTGTTTTTGTGGTGAAATTACTGAGGTAATGGACTGTTCCTAGGATTTTTTTTCAGAGGCCCAGTTGGAAAAATTTAGCAGCTGAATTTAGGTCACACTTCTCTCCATATTTCCTTGTTTCCCAAACACTAGTTTCCATAGCAATTAGGTTCTCTTCATACAGGATACGCCACTGGTTCTAACTCTAAACTTCTCCTGACAGAGTCTCACATACAGCGACGGTTGGAAGCATGGCATGGATCGCCTTCTGGGCTGGGAATCTGCACTTACACTGTCTCCAATGGATCGCAGCTTGTAGAATGGCTGAATGTAAAACCAGGACCCTTCATTTCCAGCCTCGTCCAATGTCACTCGCATGGCATTCTTCTCCAGCAAAGCCGGAAGTCTCTTATTCACGGTTAGGTATTTATTACTTTTTAAATGCAGAAGCTAGAAAACCCACAAAGAGAATAAGGTGAGTGTCAGTGCATCTCAGAATTTCCTCCCACTTCTGTCTCAGTCGAATAAAATATGTATCAAACATTCCTCCACCACAAGGGTGCTTGTGAAGTTAGAAAGTGCCTAAGGCTGTGAATAAAAAAGAACAAACAGTAAACAAGGCTGAAATAGAGGGCAAAATAAAAGAAAAAAAATTTTTTTTCTTTTCAATAGAGCCTTGGGCAAGATGGATGCTGCTCAAGTCAACTGTACCATCCATTGTGGACCATCTGTTTGTGAGGAGCCCTCCTACCCTGCATAAAGGGCCTAAGGGACTGCACTCTGAACACATCCTCACACCAAGGTGGAGCTAAGGCAGTCAATTCTGATCACAAGAAACACGTTTGATTTAAAAGGCACCTCTGTTAGGGCACTGCCATTTCATTGGGAAGAACATGGTGGTCGTGGACTTCCACCTAGGGTGTTCCAAGCACTTTATTCTTGATTTTTTGATAATGGTTACATGAAGGGGATGGAAAGACTGATGAAACAGATGGGAAACAGCTTGTTTGATAATCACTCTAGTCCAGGAAGAGTTAACCAAGGCTTTCCAGGTCAACGGGTTAAAAGAAAAAATTGAAAAGAACATGAAAGAGTGCCCAGTCCCTACAGTAATGGTAGGATCAGCTTGGGACTCCATTGCCAACAGCCAAAATCCTTCTGCTGACATCCTATCTTACTGGTGTGAAAACTGAGACACAGCAAGATTTTTTGCCCCAAATCACAGTGAATTATGAAACTGAATTAGAGTATACCTAGGAGTTGATGCCCTTGGGCCCTAGGCACCTCTTTCATCTACATCTCAAGCCATATTCTCTCCAGTCTAACCAAATCAGGGAGTCTTGTGCCCTGGGGCTCAGGGAACTCGTCCTGCTCAGCAATAAAGCTGATTTTGAACTTTTCCCTCTGATACTGGGTACTGATCCCAGGATTTGTACACTGAGTTATATCTCTAGCTCTTCTTTAGTCTTTATTTTGAGAGAAGGTCTCACTAACTCATTAAACTGCCAAGCTAGGCAATTTGCAATCTTCCTGACTCAGCCTCCCAGAGTGCTGAGATTACAGAAACAGACAGTGAACTTTGATTCCACCTGGCCCCTTGTGTCCATTCTCAATTGACAGGAAGTGAAGAGGAGAAGTAGTCCAACAGAACCTAATCCCCAGCTTTTGGGAGATACTTTTACTATTCTAAAAGGTCTAATGTAAATAGCTTATTTAAACCCAAAAAGGTTGCATTTACCGTATTTTTAACCAGTTTTTCCATCCTCCTGATTCGTACCGCTCTATAGCTAACTGCTATAAAAATGAGAAGAAAATGACTTTGTAATGAGTAAAGTATACAGGGTAAGTAACATCTTTCAAAAATGGACATAATGAAACAAAACAACCTCATGGGCCAGCTACTTAAAACTTGGCAGATAATCTGGGGTCTGATAACTGGACAAATGGAAAAGACTCTTGGGCACCAGGCTTCCTCACAGTTTTCTGCAAGACTAGGATCTTCTGCAGAGCCGTTTCTGGGATGGTATTCCCGTGACAAATTTAAAGGCACAGAAAATAAGCATGTACACCTCATAAGCCATGAGATAAGAGAACAAGCACCAAATATTCTATCAATATAAAATGTATCAAAATGGTACTGATATTGAGTAAAACAATTCTGAAAGTAGAGAATTGTTGTTATTCTCTGGTGAAGAGCTCTTGAACAAAAGACAAAAGTTACAAGGAAGCCAATTTTCACCAAATAGCAAGAAACTTCAAACAATGCAAGCTAGGCAAAACTGTAATAAATAGGAAAATTTTCAGGTAGGAAGCTTCCCATTTGAAATATTACCAGCTACAGGAAGAGAAAGGAGATTCTCATACCAAGAGATGAACCAGCTAAAAAGTCCAAGGCTCCATCATGTATAACAACAAAGAGCTGTTTTTCTTTGGGGGGGTAGGGATAAATTGGCCGTCTCCATGGAGTCCTGCTGCAAAGGAATTCAAACCCTGTGCCGTGTGTTTGCTTTCTGTTTCATTCTTTGTCATGCTTCAACTCCAGAAGAGAAGAGGTGTCTTGACTTACCTGGATCACATTGCCATACTGAATTACAGTTCCCAGCAATTTTCTGTTTTCTGTCTCATTCTGCTTCTTTTCTAAGTCTGCAGCATGCTGTACATTGAGAAGAAGAATTGGTCACAAAGAGGAATGTTATATTCCTCTGCAGCAACGCAAAACAAATGTCACCAGTTAACCCAAGAACTACAGAAATAAGCAAAACCCAAAGTACGCCCTGAGGCTGTGCGAAATAAGCCAAGGGTTCAAGGGGCTGCAAAGCCAATCCACTGTGCTTTGCTTTGTTGGCTCTTTTGGATTCTTTAAAATAAGTTTTTTATTTAGCGAGTTCATGGACATTTGTTTAGGGACAGACCAGTCAAAATCTTCTATATTTTCAAAGAAATTAGAGGGAGGGCAGGTGGGAATTTGCATATCCTTTTATGATTTGTAAAATTCCTCATTAAGCTTTAGAGTAAAATATAACTGCATTTAAATGCTGGTTTGAGTGGTTTGTGGTTTTGTGACCTTGAGCTTGTTATTTAACATCTGTGAGCCTATTTCTTCTTTTGTAAAATGAGAGGAAAAATGGTACCTATACCTCAAAGAAATCACATTGTGTAGTGCCTGGTCACGTAATATGAGTGAATTGTTAGCTATTATTGTTAGATGTTAAGTATAACACAATTAGCTTTCATAGTAGTTCCTTGAAGATTATTATCCCAGTTTTTTTAAAAAAAAAACTGACAAATTAGAAAATTTGATATAGCTAACTGGATAACGACTATACAAACCACAAAATCTTCTTTATCTATTTTCTCCACTTTTGTATAATTTGAACTTTTGCTTAAGAACATTTATTTTTTAAATGTACATTTACTAAGTGGCAAAGATAATCCTCAAATCCACATTTGGGTTAACTCCAAATCTGCAGAATAACGAATGAGGCAAGGAAACATTACCAGTCCAGACATGGAATGCTGGGAAACATGAGGATGTGGAACAGGCTGCCAGGGACAGCATCCTGAACATCTTTCATTAATTCACCTGTGCCACTCTGTACTGTTATGGCATCACAGTAACACTAAAGGGGAGCTAGTTGACATCCCGGGCAATCAGCAGACTATTGTTCCAACCCCTCTCTTCCAGTCCCAGACTGGATGAACGAAAAGTAAAATAATAAGGAATAAATTCAGCCTGGAATCAGATGGTAAAATCTTGATGAGCAATAACGTAGTTCAGAAGCATTTCCAGCATCCTCTTAGAGCATCTCCTTTCATTGAAGCAAGATGCTACCAGATGCAAATAGATTCCCTTTCCTAGGTAACATGTCTTCATTCCCACAGGGTCCTTCTGGACTTGGCCTTGGTCTCCTATGCAGGAAATTTTTCCTCTAGCTCAGGTCACTTAATGTCATCAAGCCTCACTCAGTAGTCTCATCACAAATGGAAACAATGCAAGCCTTTTAGGGCTGTTATGAAGATTAAACACATGCCAGAGACATCTTAAGTATTCAATAATTTGGGGGGCAGGCGGTACTGGTATGGAATCCAGGGCCTCACACATGCTAAGCAAGTACTCTACCACTCAGCTAGATGCCCAGCCCAATCAATTAAAAAAAAGAAAAATTAACTGTTATTATTAAGTTTCTAAAACTAAGAAATGTTCAAAAAATAAAGATTTCAAAAGATGACCTAAATTAGTTGAATCAAAAATCTTTCAGTTTTCCTCATATTCTGTATCTGCTCCAGCTCTACCTGAAATGTAGCTATTTCTAGAAAGGCATATACTTTAAGAAGGCTGCAGGAAGCAATTCTAACCCCAAACAAAACTATTATAGGAGGTGAATTACCAGTGTACACTAGTTTGAATCACTATAGGCTGACCACGTTATACCAGCTCTTGAGAACAGTGGTCCATTCACAGGCTTCAGTCTCTTTTGGAATTAGTTACCACTCTTCTACTCATAGTTACACAAGGAAAAGAACCACTGGGTTCAAGACACACCCAGACTTAATACCACTGAAGACAACATGGCAACCTTGATGTCCACACTGCCCTTGGCATGGTTCTTCTCTCTCTCTTTCTCCTCCATAAAGCCTGTCCCTTAATAGCTCCCTGTCTTGTTCTCCCTACTTCCACGCCTGTGCTTTACCTCTCCAGAGACCTCTCCATTACCCACAAATTCCATAGTTTTCCAAACAAAACACTAGACTGGATCCATCTGGAATGAAGCTTTATAGACTATAAAGAGTTATTTGTTCTTTCTGCTAAGCAGTTCTCAGCTAATACTGACTATAAACCTAAGAGAGGAAAAAAAA
>PVJO010012684.1:0-54596 GCA_004026905.1 Hystrix cristata | reverse complement strand
CGGGATCCCCCAAAGGGAACAGGAAACTGAGCTCTCTACTCCCAAAATGAAAACAAACAACTGATACTTTGATCAGAGCATTTTCAAGAAAAGGCTATATTTATATGTATTACATTTCTTTACACTTACTTCCTCACTTAATACAATTATGAAAAAGAAATATCGTTATTCACATTTTAGAGATGAGAAAACTGAGACTTGAAAGGTTTGAACAACTTGTACAAAGTTTATAGCTATTAAGAGATGGAGGCAGAGTTTGACTCCAAGTCCAGTATGTCTAAAGTTTTTGCTGTACCTCCTTACTCATAAGATTTGGTGAAATTCTCAATTAGTCAGTAAATTCCTGTAGTCTTATGATCTTCCATGCTTCCAAACTTATAATCTAGGGTTTAATGAGCTGAGTGGAAACACAAGAAATGTTATCTACCAGTTTTTCTTCACTCATTGGAAATCCATTTGGGGTGAAGATTGATATGTATGTTTGACAGTGTAATTCATTCATTCTAGTTCTGCCAAACAAAGGAGAGAAAACTTGAAGAATGAGTAATGGAGAGAGAGGGAGGGAGAGAGAAGAGAGATGAGGGTGAGGAGAGAAAGAGAGAGAGAGAGAAAAGAGAGAGAGACAGACAGACAGACAGATAGAGACAGAGAGAGAAAGAGAAAGGATGAATATGAGAACACTTGTATACTTGTCAGTGAGTGGGTGGCCAGAGGAGACTGAAGTTTTCCAGGAAGTGAGCCACCGGTTTCTGATGGGACGTGCCTAGGAGTTAAAGGCCAGTAATCAGCAACAATGAACAGGCAAGGCTGAAGAGAGTTTAGTATTGTACTTAAATGTAAGACTTAAAAAAATCGATGTTACATATAAGGATTCTTTCAGTTTTGGCTTACAGATCTGAGCACCAGGGAAGACTGACTGGGAAGAGCTGGGCTGGATCAGGGCTTTCTTGGGTTGCAGTAGAAATTCTGTGAGAGTTTCCATGTTCTTCCCTCTATCAGACTCCTACGTAGTCATCAAATATGTATGATAAAATAAGTCATTTTACTCTAATAACTACTTTAAGTGTTCTCTATTTTTCGAATTTTATAAGGATTCATTCGACTATGTTGTATTTTGAAAATCATCATTAATGGCAGATTTCAGACTTGGAGATAGGCTAGTCCGTGTTGACATGGGTACAACTTTAAAATCATAGCACATAGATATCACATTCTGCTCTGTTTTGGGCAAAGATGGTGCTGCTTCTGTCCTGGGGCACCTGCTTCTGGGGGAAGTGCAGCACCACAATGCATCCAGTGTGAGACGTGGGAAGTGGAGGTGGACAGAACCACACAGAAAACAAGAAGACAAGTGACTATTCCTGAGGAGCAGTCATTACCGTGGGGGATTTACTTGGCGGTAAGGAGAGAGACACAGGAGGGACCTCGGGCAGAGTGACATCACAAAGATGGGCCCCCTGGGTGGACCTGACAGCTCAGGCTTATTTTTCCAGAGCTGGGCCTGCGTAGAAGGATGAGTTTCACTTTTGGTATTAAAAGTTCCTAGAAGTGTGAGGACTTTCTTCTGTAACTGCCACCAGAGAGGAGCACAGAGGCTGCCATGTGTACAGAGCTTCCTTTTGGTATCATGGCACTCGGGTATTGTGACATATCTCCTTTCCCATCCGCATGATCACAGGGGATCTGGCTCAGGAGGTCCAGTCTAACTCACTGTGAGATGCTCTGTGGGGCTTGGGCAGAGAGCAGCCTGTGTGGCGGAGGTCACAGGAGCAGGGATTAATCATGCCTCTGAGCCCTGCATCTGTTTCCACCAGCAGGACTGCCCCTGATGACCTATTTATGTATATAAATTTTTCTTTTTCTCTCAACTCGCTTCCTGGAATGTTGCAGATACCCTCTCATATGAGTTTTCAGTTTGAATACCAGCTCTCTTTCCCTTTACATATGCACAGGGTTGAAGTTCTCTTTAATTTGCAGTTTTTATTAGTAGATAGAATATTAGAAATGGACTGGGAAACAGGCTATTCCTGCTGCACTTTTAGTTTCAGATAATCTTATCTACATTCAGCCCCTGGCATTTTCTGCTTCCTAGAAGCATAAATTGGTCTATTTACTGCTTTTATTTTTTCACCTTAAATAAAACCCTTTTCCTCTGTGATAACCAGCTCCTGGGAAATGGCTGCAAAGACTGCATCTACCAGCCCTTTGATGTAGCAGCTGCAGAAGAAAGGAATAATTTGACTTTTTCAAATTACTGGTTTTTACCCCTTCAGCTTCTAATAGGTTAGGAACACTTAGTGAACTCACATGGATTTTGAAAAGGACCTCACAGAAACAGTAGAAATCAAAGAGGAGTTAAAGATGTCAAATGTAGCTTCTGGTTGATGGGTCTCTAGTTTAGGATGGCTTTCTTGTAGTTGCCTGGGTCAGAGGAGGACGACTCTGGCAGGAAGCAGACAAATCTGCCTTGAGACGTGCTCCTGAAAAGTCAGAGTTTTTCATGTTTGCCCCACTGGCTCATTGACTTCTGGTGGCCCACTTTGGGCAGTGAGCATATCCCAGCTCTGCAAGGTGGACTGACTGATCTTACTGTGGGCCTGGTCAGGTTGGGAATGAAATGGTGATACCAGCTTCGGTCTTGCATACAATTTCAGCGGGCTAGCAACACCACCGGCATCACAGCAGGTGAAAGCTCTGTTTCCATATCTGAAGGCAGGGCCCTGCTGGCCACCCTCCTGAGCACATGTTGGGAACTCACAGGCTCTGTTCACTCAGGGCTTGCTTGGTTGAATGATTCGCATGGGAGGGTTGAGTGCCTTGCTTCTCTGATATTTCTCCCGTTCTATTTGCAATCGGATGCCTCCTGGCTTTAGAATTTTCTAAACACTGTTTCTGGGCCTTTTAAATTTCAAAGGACATTGAGTTTGAGCTTTGTGAACTTTTCCTGAAATGCCACACTTTATGTCCCTGGCTGCTTTTTTTCTCTCCTCTCCTCTCATTCTGTACCTGACCTTCCCTACCCATCTCCTAATTTGGGTTTCTTTATTAGCTTCTTATGTGTGGCACTGCTTCTTTCACTAGAAATAAATAAATAATGCACAGTTTCTGTTTCATGAATAATACGTGCTCAGACTAAGAATTTTTGGAAACATGTAAAAGTAGAAAGAAAAATATTGAAAAATTCATAATTCTGTCATCAAGAAATGACTTTTTTTCTCAAATATTTTACTAGCCAGATTAGATGCTGGTATTTCATTCATAAAATACATACATCAAATACCTGCAGGTAGGATGCCTTATAACCAACAGGGAGAATGAATATAGTGGAAAGAGTATAGACTAATCCGACTTTAAAACCAGCACAAACTATGTCCTGATTGTGACTTGGGCCAGTGACTTATTCTCTTTGGGCCTCAAAGAGTAGAGTAGGAGTAATAAAATATGTTTCTTGGGAGTGTAAACATAAGAAGTATGCAAGGGCAGCCTCTCTCAGGGCAAATGTTAAAGAAGTTTTAGTGCAATGATAAAATAATTTAAAAACTAGGAAATTGTCTTTGGGCTGTGAGTGGAGTGCAGGAATGGAGACACTGAGTTCTGGGGTGAAGGAAGAGTTTAAGGAAGGAGACAGCTAGGCAGAGGAATGTCCACAGCACATCAAGTTCCATCTGAGTGGTCACTTTGGTGCTGCAGAGACTCTAAAAGTGGAGCCCTAAATGCTTCTACATCTGAGATATCTTTCCTGATCATGTTTCCCTTGAAGATCAGGGAATCCCTTCTTCCTCCTTGCTCCTGCTGCACTCTGTGACTTTATTAATTCATCTATCATATTATAAAGTCATTTAAAATGGATAGGGGGAGCCCTTCATGCCTGTGCATTTCTCCACGGTAGGGATAACGTTACATTCATCTTAGTATCTTCAGAGATGCCCAGTAATGTCAGGACAGATGGAGGTGTTTATGGTTAACACACATTAAGATCAGTGCAAGTGAACCCAGAAAGCTCATCAGCAGTGGGAGTATGATGTAGGTTTCTTTTTGTAGAGGGTTGGTAGGGAAACTGTGATATAGAAACAAAAACGGGACAGAATGAAAGATGCTGTGTTCTGAAGAGCTGCATTTTCTATGTATTTAAAGTATACACAGACATCCCTTTTGTTTTCAACCCTGATTCGACATTTTTGAAGATCTATAGAGAGTCAATATTTCTTAAAATTTTCCATGGCAAAGCACCCCAAGGTGAAGGAAAGTGACCACTAGTCTGGTTGGGGTTAGGGGTAGTAGGGGCTAGGGTTGGAATCTGAAACTGACTGTGGCAAGCCACAATCTTTTAGCTTTTCATTTAACTTTAAAAATCTGCATTAAACATAATATATTCAGTTTTTTAAGTAGTGGTGCTGGGGATCAAACCCTAGGTCTTGTGCATACTGAACATGAACTATACCACAGAGCTACTCAACTTTTTTTTTTTTATAGCAAATTATGTTTTAAACTACTTCTCTTTCTTTTACATAATTTTACCTCTAACTCTCCAAGTAAAAGAATGTTAAGGAAAATGTGCTGGGTTCCTCCTTTGACTTGGTTCACTCTCTGGCCTTTCTGTTCCTCAACCCCCCACTGCTATCCTGCCCTAGTAAATGCAGCTATTTGATTATTTGAAGAGTGAGACTATCATGCACATAGACGACCAGTTCTCCTTGTGGAATACTTTCATTGTACAAGGTACAGCTATAGATGTGAAACTAATAGGACTGCATGAGTCTTGGGACATTTATCTCCTTCCTTTATGTTCCTGTTGTGTGGTCATGAATTGCATCAGTATTGATTCCACCTTCTTTGCAAGATGCTATTTTATATGGGGACTGTGATTTTTACATCAATTTGTTGGCCTGCACTTTTTTATAATTTCCTTTTTTTCTTTGAAGATATCAGGAAGAAAAATTGGACCAACTCTAAGTTTTAGGTGGTTTTGTGCAGGGAACTCATAGAGGCAGAGCTTGCCATTGGGAGACCCCTCATCTCATTCCAGCCCATACCATTGGCACTATCAGGAAATAAAAGAATAGTCTTTATGGCTCCCTTTATCACTTTTATGAACATAATGAAATGGATCATATGTGTACTTCTCCCTTTAAGACAAGGGAATTATACATTGTGGGTTATAACTTCCTATGCATAGAGTCTGTGTCTAAGTCCTAGATCTGGTCTCAATACCTTAGCTTAGCAGCCTACAGGAGCTGCTTGTATCTGGTGAAAGACAGTACCATATCTTATTAAGGAACAACACATTAGGATTTCCTAATTCATATATATGTAACACTTCAGCCAGTTGGGTAGGAGTATTAAATGAGTCTGTTTTAGAAGTATACTTAACCATATCTAGAATATACAAAGGATTGGCTAATTTGTATATACATTAAAAACTATAGCTAAAACTAATACCTTTGGATTGCTTAATTTTCATATACATAAGGTTTACACCATTTGGTTGGGGCAAAATAACCAGTATATAGGCCAACCTATTGGTGTCCAATCGTTATGATATCTCAGACTTTTCTAGCACCATGACATTTACTCCTGCTGCAGAGGTACATGCTTGCTCTTCTCTGATCTGAGCTTGCAGGTGTAGCTCCTGGAGACAGGTTATGATATTGTTCCAGTGAGAGCCCTGTTACTGGAGCCAAGCCCTAGGGGGGGAATTGACAGCTGCAGGTGGGTGGGAGGGGGTCATTTATTGCTTACTTACCTGTCAGTGGCTGCAGATGTGTAGAAAGTAATGTGGCCCTCATTCATGACCTCAAAATCTAAGGAAGTAAGGGAGGGCAAATAACACAGAATAGTGGGATAAATACCCTGTAATAAATACCTGTGGAAAGGGACAGAATTTCCAACACAGATGAAGAGCCTGTAGCCTGGCTGAAGATGGGAGGAGATGGGTGATGCTCTCTTTTCTGAAGAAGGTGATGCTTAACTGAAGGACAGGGAGGATTCAGCTAACTGGAGAAGTGAGGGTTTCAGGATGGGGCCAAAACAGCAGGTGAGAGAACAGTATGTGGAAAGGAATAGAAAATGAAATAGGATGCACGAAAAGAGGATTTTAAATGGGCACAAGCCTATAACTTGTGTCTTAATCCTGCTCACGCTCTACCCTTTCATTGCCATTTCATGGTGGGGTCCCTGCCCGTTGGGCTCCAGTTATGTTCTCTCTCAGATCCTGGGGAAACGTGCAGCTACAAACATATATCCCTTGGGCATGTTTCTGTCAAACTTAGATAAGAACAGTTTTGCTTGTACTGATGAAAGTTGGGTTAGAAACAAGCGTACACACGTTAGAGAGGTGTCGGCTCTCCTTTTTTAGTCCAGTTCTCTGTGGCTTGAACTTTTAGAAAGTAGTCATCCAAATCCCAAACTGCAGCCCTTCCAGCTTCCCTGATAGGAGGGAAGGGAAGTGGGAGGGGCTGGAGGACCTGGCTGCGACTTGGCCTTCTGACTGTGAGAAGAGGATCCCACCGAGGAGCTGGACCCACGACGTAGGAGAGGGTTGGAGTGTAGCTTTTCTCAAACTGCTGCTTCTCTGGGATGCCTCATGGATGCGGTGAGGTTTCTCCAGGAAGCCTCATGGCCATACTCCAAACAAACACCCTGTGTATAACTCTGAGGAGAATCAGCTGTCTGCTTTTTGCCCTTCTGAGAATGTGGCATTTTCTGTGGAATGGTGGGTGCTATGTGGCATTAATTTTGACTGAAAGGTGAAATTTACTTCTATTTTTCTTGTTCCCAGTTTCTGAAAGTTAGCAGTTGCCTTGGCTTCCAGGATGCTAAAGATGTCAGCAAACAGGGCGAGGACAGAGGGCAGAAGTAGACTGTAATATAACCCCAAATGTTCTGTAGCTCCATATATGTATGTATACAAAATGCCCAGGAAAAGGTCTGGAAAGTTACACATAAAGTTGATAATAGTGGTTACCTCTGTAGAGGCAGGAAGAGAGCCAGTATTAGGGCTATCAAAGCATATGATAGCCTACTATTTAAGATCTCATAAGGGATATATTAATGTATTATTTATATAAGTAAGATTAATTTAAGATTTAAGACTTGAAAAAGAGTAGAAAGATGACACTGCTGTGGCTGGGGTCTAAGCTGAGACCCAGGGATGGGAGTAGGTCAATCCAGGGTGCAGACTGGGCTGGGGACTTGTGACAAATGGATGAATAAGGAAAACCCAGATCAGATGGCTTTGAAAGTTAGGCAGAAGGAAGCCATGTCATTAGCATTTCAATTTCCTGGGCAGAGGATGCATGCCCTATCAAATGTTTATGGATGATATAAATGTGTTATTTAGTAAGTGCATGTGGACTTGATTTGGGGAAAGAAACTATCAGTTGATTGTGTCCAAATTGTCAACACATAGTGTGTCTCTCAAACAGAGTATCTTGTGTGTAAGGGTCAGTGATGGCGAACCTTTTAGAGACCAAGTGTCCAAACTACAACTCAAAACCCACTTATTTATGCAAAGTGCCAAAAACTGTAATTAAACCTGAATATCTGATGCTCAGCTGCTGGGGTGACTTGGCTCAGGTACCGCTCAGGTACTATATATCGTGTGAAGGGGACTGCCATTGCCACCTGGGGCCTCATGCTTCTTCGTTCCCATCCAAAGAGGGAAGGGGGAGTGGGAGAACTTCTTCTCTAACCATGAACTGCAAGCCTTTCGTCTCAGTCTGCATGGGCCAGCTTAAGTCATGGTGGCCTCCAGAACAGTGCTATGTCCCAGTTTAGGCTCATCAGATTCGCCCTAGGAAGCTGGGGAAGGGATAGCTCCTCTGACCTGCGTGATGATTTGGAGTTGGAGTAGATACTTGGAAGAAGTCAGGATTTTGTTCAGAAGCAGGAAAAGGGGATGAGACTGACCTGTTTGCGATGACCAGAGACTCAGTACCACTAGCACAGAGACCTAACTGATGAAGCTGGGAGGCCTGGGTGTGTGTGAGGCAACAGGTGGCCATGGTCAGTAGGCAGAGAGATGATGCTGGCCAAGGGCACCCCGATGGGCTAGAGCAGAAAGGGCCCTGCAAAATCACTGGCTGCTGCTTTCAGTACTGACTGGGGACTTTATTTATATTTTGAGAACTTGAGGATTTATTCAGAATTCTGTCACGTATGGAGTGGTTTAGAATTTTGGAGAATTTGAGAAAGAATTAGAATGCTGCTGAACTTTAAAGAGAACTAAATAAAGAACAAAGCATCAGGAAGTGCTGTGTGCAGAATAAAGATGGGGTTCTTTTCTTCTTGAGGGTGCCAGGCATGAAAAGTGCCAAATGGCAATTTATTTTCTTCATATACAGTTTCTCCTGAAATGTTTGTCTATCAAGCCTGTCAGAAGTGAACACAATTGCAGAACTAGTGACTAACTTAATTTGAGGCCTGAAAGTGTTTTTCTTATCTTTCTGCCTATGAGTCAACATAGCTGCTTTCTGTTGGAGGGACTAAGTGTTAAAGGCAGGGCCTTTTGCTACTCGAGATACCTAATTCCTAACTCACCAAATGAAACACTTAAAGGCGTTTATTCTGAAAACTGGCATTTCAGCTTAGTCTCTTCTGTCATATGAAAAATTGAGGTTTTGATGGCACAAGTACCCAAATAACAACTAGCAACTGTATGTTCGTGCAGTTATTCGTATTTTATAGATATTTGGATATACATGATTATAGTGAATGTATAAATAAACATATAGAACATAGAACATCTAGTGAATTTGTGGGGAAGAATTTTCTATGTAGGTGTAGTTACATCTAACTTTACACTGTAAGGCTATCCTCTTGGTGTATAAGGCCAAGGAGAATATAGAAGGAATCAGAGATCACTGGGGTTTGATGCAATGTTCCTGCTCTTACATATGTAGAGTTCAGTTCATTAGGCTTCTCTGTATGGCTTCTTTTGAGCTATAAATATTAACAACTTGGGTGGAAAGCAGATGTTAATGTAACCTAAGAACTTGGATTTTTACAGGAGTGGTGAGGTTTGAAATAAAGTCATACAGCTGAATTAAACATCGAGAGAAAAAAATGTAGGTAAGTCAGAGTCTCCAGAGAATGTATATTTATTTTCTGGGTGAACAGGGTTGAAAGAGGAGGGATGCAACAGTCTCAATGTTTGTATTCCTTAAAATCCATATGTTGAAACCTAATCTCCAGTGCAGGAGTATTTGGAGGTGGGGCCTTTTGGAAGTAATTAAGAAAGGGGCTTACCAGACAATCTGCTGGTGCTTTGACCTTGGGCTTCCAAGACTTCAGAACTGCAAGCAATAAATTTCTCTTGTTTATAAATTACTCAGTCTGAGGTATTTTTTTACAGAAGCTGGAATAGACTAAGACAAGGTACACTATAATTACTATTTCAAATATACAATTTTTTTTTCTCTAGGACTCAAAAGCCTTGTCTTTACAAGGTGTGTGGACTCCAGACCTTATACATTCTCCAAAATGAGAATCTTTGATAAAGTCTGTGAGGCACTATTACTAACATAATCTATGATCTTCTTTGGGAATGTTAGGCAGAAAAGAAGTGTTTTTGTTTTTTTTTTTTCCCTGTGCAAAAGCCTTTTAGTAGGATGAGGTCCCAAGCACTGATTCTTTGTATTATTTCCTGTTCAGTCTGGGTTCTGTTCATAAAATTTTTTCCTACCCTTATGTCTTCGAAAGTTCTTCCTATTCGATTCTCCAGTAGATTTAGTGTTTCTGTTTTAATGTTTATATCTTTGAGCCACTTTGATTTTAGTTTAGTTTAGTACATGGTGAGAGACATGTATCTAGTTTTAGTTTTCGGCATGTGGCCAGCCAATTTTTCCAGTACCATTTGTTAAAGAGGCTATCTTTCTTCCAGTGAGGGTGTTTGACCCCTTTGTCGAAGATGAGGTATTTAAGTGTGTTTGGAGTTGTTTCTGCTTCTTCTAGCCTGTTCCATTGGTCCTCAGGTCTGGGATTATTTCTCTGATATGAGAAACCATAAGTGTACATAAAGACAAAGAGGCATAACAGATATTGGGTAAAAGAAGGATAATATTTAAAAGAGAGAAGAACTAGAAAGGGAAAAAGGGGAAAAGAAAGAAGGGAAAAGGGAAAGGGAAAAGGGAAAAAATGGAAAAATGTAAATAAACCTGCTGTAAACAAGAAAAGGGGGAAATGGAAGGGAGGGGTGAGGGAGGGGCAGGGGACCGAGATATATCATGTACAGGTACAAAATAACTATGATAAATGTGATCATTATGTATACAATGTACCAATACATGTTCTTGGTTAAAAAAAAAAAGAAAAAAAAAGAAAAAAAAAGAAGTGTTGACAGAGCTCTAAAAATAAGAGGATTTTATTAAGGTCAAAGGGGAACAGGAAAATGTCTGTATCTGTTGTCTGCTTGCAGATAGGACTACTAGCAGTTTTGCAGTGGGACTAGATGGGATATCTAGTTTTTGAAACCCTGAGGGCTAGAAGCAGAGGCAGGGTGAAGGTGGGTGGTAACTATTCAAAAATTGCCAGCACTTTTTCTATTTTTCCCCAGAAATGGAGTCTGATTTGACTTTTGAGGACAGATTGCTCCTTTGATAAAAGAGCAACACTTCAATGGGGCTTCTTGTTACATGAAGATAAAGGCAAAGAACTACTTTGGATAAACAGAAAGATTTCACACAGCCAGAAGTTAACTGCTTTCTGTTTAGTTAATGCCTAGAGTAAAAAACTGTGAAAGTTGTGTTTAGTTTGGTGAAATAGTATACTGTTTGTGATAAGGAGTGCTATGGTTTGACTGTGTCCCCCAAATTCCCTGTTTTGGAAAGTTAACCCCCAATGCACAGTGTTGGTACTTAGGGCCTAATAAAAGGTGATTAAGTTGAATAAATTAATGTTGTTACTATTGGTGTAGGGCATGATGAGGGTGGATTTGTTATAAAAGCAAATTCAGCCCTCTGTCACTCTTTTTCTCACCTTCTCTTGACCTTCTGCCTTCTGCCATGGGATGACACGGCATGAAGGCTCTCACTAAGCACCAGCACCATGCTCTTGGACTTCTCAGAACTATGAGCCAAATAAACCTTTATTTTTTTTTTTATAAATTAGGTAGTCACATATATTCTATTATATGTAGTAGAGAATGGACTGAGACATATAGACATCAGCACCCCACCCCCTCGCAAGGAACCCTGGAGAGGGAGGTTTGAGACTTGAGTTCTAGAGAGGAGACTTGTCAGCAGGCTGCAGAAGTGAAGGAGAGAGGTGAATTCCATCTTGGTTTGGCTTGGCCTGTGGATCTGGGGCAGAAAGTAGAATGTGACATTCAGGTCAATGGTACTGTTCAGTGCTATAATGGACTTGTGCAGTGCCCAGCCCTCGGTGAGTTTTGTTGCTAAGTCAATGTTGACAAAGAGTGGGATCAAGTAGCACTGACAGGGTGACTTAGAAACACAAGTCTTAAGAGTGAGCAGAGGGGCAACATGTACATTTTCTATAGTATCATTCCTAGAGATAGGATCTTTTGTTCTGATGCCAATGCTAGCCCTAGAGAAAAGGATTTTGTTCTCATCTCAGTCTAAGGTTTGTCTCCCTCGACCCTTATTTCCTGCCCATGTCAACTATTTTAGAGGATGACGGACAGTGGTAACATTCATTCCCTTCAGGGGAAGCCCCTTTTCCACTTACAGCAGAACAGTTGGACTCAAGGAGCTGATGAGAAAATCTCTAAATAGAGAGAGCTGATGAGACTTCTTTAAATAGACACTTCCCAAGTGGATGAAATGAGTTACTTCATTGGCTGGCAACAGACTTTGGTCTATGCTTTTCAGCTGGGGAATTAAACTGTCTAACCAAGGTCTTGAGAGACAATTTCTTTTTCCTCCTTGGCCCTGGATGGTAGGTGGCAATAACCCAGCAATTTTTACCTTCCCTTCTGGTGTCCTGTCCCTGAGTTGATTGTGAGGGAGTTAACCGGGCCATTCGTCTTCCAGCCTAGTTTTTCTCTAATAAAAAGGGTATTTTGTGCTCTATTTCTGCCTTTGCTATTTTACTTCTTGACCAGTTCAAGACCCAAGCAGCAGAAGAGGAAATCTATTTATTAGGCCCTCTCCAGTTATTCTGGCAATGACTCTTCTGTATAGTGGGGTAAACTATTTGTGCCTCTATACTTCATCTGTGAACCGGAGCTGTAGCAACAATCATTGGATAAGGGTTAAAAAAGTGCTATAAATGATAGACTTAAGGATGTTAATTTCCAACCTTAGTCCCCTGGTAATATCATAATCATTGTTTGGCAACATTTTCTAAATCTTATCCAAGAACCTTGCTGCAGTGACACATTGATTCATTTTGGCTGGCACCATATGCTCTCATCTGCTGTGAGGATTATAATTGTTCTCAGTCATCAACATTGGGCGCCCACAGCTAATTCCTGGGGAAAGGCTGTAGTGCTGCGGACCCAAGTCCAACTTGTCTGTCAATTCACTCCTGTGGAAGGGACCAGGCCCTCAGCATGCCTCTCTCCCTACCACCCTGGAACAGGTCACAAGAGGGACAGCTGTAGGTTTTCATGGCCATCAATAAGGGTATCTTTCCGTTTCTGAAAAAAAAGAGTTGTCTGAGTCTCAGAATGAGAGCACTTTTGGATCTTTGATGTATATATATTTGGTGTGCTGTTTTCACTTCTGGTTGATCTGGGGTCAAATCTTGGCTCTACCCCTTTCTAGTAGACTTTGGGCCAATGATTTATCCTCTCTAACATTTCATTTTTTTTTTTTTAATCTCTAATATGGGGCAAATACTTAGCTGGCAGGGTATTGTGAAGATTTAACTTGATTAGCTTAGGTAAGTGAAGCATTTAGCACAATGGCTGATAGTGCTCAATAAATGGTAGTGATTATTTTCACTAGAATGCCTATTCTTTTTTTTTTTTTTTTTTCGGTGCTGGGGATCGAACTCAGGGCCTTGTGCTTGCTAGGCAAACACTCTAACCGTTGAGCTGAATTCACAGCCCCTAGAATGCCTATTCTTTGCTCATAGTGCAATTATGAAGACTGATTTTTTAAAAACCTTTATCCATATACATTTCTAGATCTCTAGAAGCTTTCTCCTTCCATTAAGTTTCTTTGGACAGCCGATATTTCTGATCAGTTGATTAGAAACATATATTGCTAATAAAGTACTTGCATGCTAAAACATTCAGGTGTTGTAAAACTTAGGTGCATTCCAGCTAGGGATAGGTTAGTTGTTGATACAGCTAATCTAGGCAGCATCCTTGTTGAAGGAATTTCAGGAAAACCAGGCTTGGTGGAGAATGCCATGTTAGACGTGAATTCCCAAGAATGAACGTTCTTTAATGAAAATAAATTTAGAAATGATTTAGTCTATGGTGGAGATTAGGAAACTTTGGCAAAGAACCTAATATTTCAGTAGTTGTAGTAGAATGAGTTGGCAATTTGCTTGTGTCCCCTGGTGTGTTCACATGCGCACCTGCATGTGTGTGGTCACGTCCAAGGTGACAAGTATTTTGGTCTTTGCTTGCAAGGAGTTAATGAGCAGAGAAATAATTCCACTGGAGTTGGGGAGTTAAAACAATATACATCTAAAAAATAAAAGCTTGAGGTGTAACCCAGTGGGCCACCTTGACAACGGATGCCTTTGGAATTCTCAGCAGGGGCCATCTCTTCTCAGAGAATCATCTCTGGCCACCCCTGTCAATCTCGTTGCTGGGCCTGGCACACAAACCAGGTGGGTTTCCACTGGAAGGCTCTTTGCTTTTGCTTTTCTTGCTGCATGACACTTGCCGTCATTTCTTCAGGTCTCTGCCTGCAAGTCCTCTCAGGGAGGCCTTCTCTGACCATTCTATTTAAAATGATGACATTCCCTCCCATCTGTCTTCCCTGTTGAATTTTTCTCTATAGCTTTTTCCGTCAAGTATGAGCCATAATACTCTCATGTATTTATTATTTATCTTTCCAGTGGTACATCAATTCACGAGAGTTGTATTTTTTCAGTACTGGGGATTGAACTCAGGATTTTTGCACTGAGCTACATTCTCAGCTTTTAAAAAATTTTATTTGGAGACAGGATTCTCTCTAAATTGCCCCGCCTGGGCTGGAACTTGCAGGCCTCCTGCCTTATCCTCCTGGAGTTCTGGGATTAGAGGTATGTGCTACCATGTCTGGATTTATGTTTCTTTTTTCCCCGTGCTCTATTTCCAGCCCTCAGAATATTTCCTGGTGCACAGCAGGGTTTCAATATATATTTGTTGAGTAGATGGTAGCTTTACATGCTATCTCCTGTTTTTATAGAATCTTGAGGGTAGATTTACATTTGCATTTTAGAAATGAAGCAACTGATACAAGCACCTGTCCATCATATGTATGCTAGGAAGAACAGAGTCAGAATTTGAATCAGGCCCCTGGTTTCTCCCTGAGCATGAGGTTCATTTGTGTCTTGCTTAATGGGATGGTAGTGGTAGCCTCTGGAACTTACGTGTCTGTGCTATTCTAAAGGCATTTGGTGTTTGTCTCTGGGTCCTAATGCAGAGGTCTTCAAACCCTCGGAATTGTCTTTTTTCTTTTTTTTTTTAATTTTATTGTAATGGTAGATTTTAGATGTACATAGTGATAACATTCATCATAGGGGATTTGTACCTGTACATTACATATATTGTTGCTTCTTTTTTTCCCATTCCCCTCCTCTCACCCCCTCCTCCCTCCCTATTTACAAAAGCTTTGTTTCCATTGTTTCATTCCATTTCGTATTTCTCTTGTCCCTCTGTTCCTTTCCCCCTCCCTTGTTCCCTTTCCCATTTGGACATTTCCTTCCCTTTCCCAGTATAATACATTTTAATCTTTATTTACACTTCTGTTTCTCACACCAGAGAAACAATGTGGTATTTAAACATGTGTGTCCGATTTATTTCACTTAAGAGTATGGTCTCAAGATGCATCCATTTACCTAGGAATATCTCAAGCTTATCATTCTTTATGGCAGAGTAGTACTCCATTGTATAAAAAACCCACATTTTCTTTATCCATTCTCCTGTTGATGGGCATTTGGGCTGTTTCCAAGATTTAGCTATTACAAACTGTGCTACAATAAACATGGGTGTGCATATATCACTGCAGAATGATGCTTTTAATTCTTAGAGGAAGATACCAAGAAGTGGAATAGCTGGGTCAAATGGAATCTCTAGTCCTAATTTGCTGAGGAATCTCCACACTGATTTCCATAGTAGTTGCACCAGTCTACATTCCCACCAACAGTGGAGAAGGGTTCCTTTTTCTCCACAGCCCCTCCAGCATTTGTTATTGGTTGAGTTGTTGATAATAGCCATTCTTTGTGGAGTGAGGTGGAATCTCAGGGTTGTTTTAATTTGCATCTCTCAAATGACCAGTGATGTTGAACATTTTTTCATATGTCTATCTGCTGTTTCTACTTCTTCATCTGAGAAGTGTCTATTCATTTCAGTTGCCCACTTTTGGATCGGGTCTTTAAATTGGGGGGGGTCTGACTTTTTTGAGTTCTTTATATATTTGAGATGTTAGTCCTTTGTCAGAGAAATAGCTGGCAAAATTTTTTTCCCACTCTGTGCATTGTCTCTTAACTCTCTTGGTTTCTTTTGCTGTGCAAAAGCTTTTTAACAAGATCAGGTCCCAGTTGTTGATTCTTTGTGATATTTCCTGGACAACTGGGGCTTTGTTCATAAAGTCCTTGCCTACACCTATGTCTTTAAGAGTTCTACCTATTCTATCTTCCAATAGATTTAGTGTTTCTGTTTTAATATTTAGATGTTTGTTCCACTTTGATTTCAGCTTACTGCATGGGGAAAGATATGGGTCTAGTTTTAATCTTCGGCATGTGGAGAGCCAGTTTTTCCAGCACCATTTATTAAAGAGGGTATCTTTTGTCCAGTGAGGTTGTTTGGCTCCTTTGTGAAAGATAATGCGACTGAGAGTGTTTGGACGTGTTTCTTCATCTTCTAATCTGTTCCATTGGTCCTGGGGTCTGTTTTTGTGCCAGTACCATGCTGTTTTTTTATAGTAGCTTTGTAGTACAGTTTTAGATCAGGGATTGTGATGGCCCCTGCTTTGCTCTTGTTGACCAGAATTGCTTTTGCTATTCTAGGTTTCTTTTGGTTCCAAATGAATTTTAGGATTGTCTTCTCTAATTCTGTGAGGTATGCTATTGGTAATTTAATTGGGATTGCATTAAATCTGTATTGCAGTTTTGGGAGTATGGCCATTTTCACTATATTGGTTCTTTCTACCCAGGAGCAAGGGATATCTTTCCATTTTCTGTTATCTTTTTCAATCTCCTTTTTCAAGGTACTGTAGTTTTCATTGTATAGATCTTTTACTTCCTTTGTTAGATTGATTCCTAGGTACTTCATTTTTTTGGATGCTATTGTGAAAGGTGTTATTTCCCTAATTTCTCTCTCACTGAGTCTGTTATTTGTGTACAGGAATGCTATTGACTTCTGAGTGTTGACTTTGTATCCAGCTACACTGCTGAATTTGGTTATTAAATCTAGAAGTCTTTTGGTGGAGTTTTTGAGGTCTTCTATATAGAGTATCATGTCATCTGCAAATAATGATAATTTAACTTCCTTTCCTATCCTTATTCCTTTTATTTCTTTCTCTTGTCTAATTGCTCTGGCTAATGTTTCCAGAACTATATCGAATAAGAGTGGTGAGAGCGGACATCCTTGGTTTGTTCTGGATTTTAGAGTGAAAGTTTTTAGCTTTTTACCATTTAGTATGATGTTGGCTGTTGGTTTGTCATAGGTGGCTTTTATCAGATTGAGATAAGGACCATCTATTCCAATTTTCTTCAGGGCTTTTATCATGAATGGGTGTTGGACGTTTTCAAATGCTTTTTCTGCATCTATTGAAATGATCATATGGTTTTTGTCCTTGGCTCTGTTAATATGGTGTATCACATTTATTCATTTGCATATGTTGAACCATCCCTGCATTCCTGGGATGAATCCTACTTGGTCATAGTGTATAATCTTCTTGATAATGTGTTGCATTCTGTTTGCCAGTATCTTAATGAGGATTTTTGCATCTATGTTCATTAATGAGATTTGCCTGTAGTTCTCTTTTTTTGTCGGATCCTTCTCTGGCTTTGGTATCAGAGTAATGCTTGCTTCCAGGAATGAATTTGGAAGTATTGCTTCTCTTTCATTTTCTTAAAGAGTTTGAGAATTAGTGGCATTAAATCATCTCTAAGTTTCCTGTAGCATTCAGCAGTGAATCTGTCAGGACCTGGGCTTTTCTTTGTTGGTAGATTTTAATTACTTCTTCACTTTCAGTAGCTGATATTGGGTTATTTAGAGTTTTTATATCTTCTTGATCTGGTTTTGGTTATTCATATGTATCTAGGAATCTGTCTATTTCTTCTGTATTTTCGATCTTATTAGAATACCTACTTTGAAGTAGGTACTGATGATCTTGTGGATTTCTGCAGGATCTGTTGTGGTTTCACCCTTTTCAGTCCTAATTGTATGAATTTGAGTCTTTTTTTCCTTTTTTTAAAAATAAGGTTGGCTAAGGGTTTGTCAATTTTATTTAACTTTTCAAAGAACCAACTCTTTGAATGATTGATTCTTTGTATTGTTTTCTTAGTTTCAATTGCATTAATTTCAGCTCTGATCTTTATAATATTCTCCCTTGTATGGGCTCTGGGTTTGAGTTGCTCTTCTTTTTCTAGAAGCTTGAGGTCCAGCATTTGGTTGTTTATTTGAGCTCACTCTGTTTTTCTGATATGGGTGTTCAACGTTATAAATTTCTCTCATAGGACTGCTTTCATTGTGTCCCACAAATTTCGGTAGTTTGTATTGGCATTATCATTCAATTGTAGGAACTGTGTAATTTCTTCTTAATTTCTTCTCTGACCTACTGATTGTTCAGGAGCGTGCTATTTAACTTCCATGTGTTTATGGAGTTTTTGTGGTTCCTTTTGCTGTTTATTTCCAGTTTCAATGCACTATGGTCTGATAGTATGCATGGGATAATTTTGATTCCTTTGCATTTACTTAAGCATGTTCTGTGAGCTAGTATGTGGTCCATTTTGGAGAAAGTCTTATGTGCAGCTTAGAAGAATGTGTATTCTGATGTCGTGGGGTGGAATACTCTGTATACATCTACTAGGTCCATTTGTTTGAGTTTGGTTTAGTTCTGATATTTCCTTGTTGACTTTTTGTCTAGTTTATCTGTCTGTTTGTGACAGTGGGGTATTGGAGTCTCCCATTACAATCTTATTGGTGCTTATTTGGTTTTTCATGTCCATCAATATTTGTTGTGTGTAATTAGTCACGCTTGTATTTGGTGCATATATATTTATGATTGTCATCTCTTCTTCTTGGATTGTTCCCTTTAGAAGGATGTAGTGACCTTCTTTGTCTTTCTTAATGAGTCTTGGCTTGAAATCCACACTGTCTGCAAATTGAATGGCTACGCCTGCTTTTTTCTGGGTTCCTGTTGCATGAAGTATTGTTTTCCATCCTTTGACTTTCAGTCTATGAATTTCTTTTTGAATTGAATGTGTTTCTTGTATGCAGCATATTGCTGGGTCTTGCTTCTTGACCTATTCTGCCAGTCTGCTTCTTTTCATTGGCGAGTTGAGACCATTTACACTGATGGTTATAACTGACATATGTTGACTTATTCTTGTCATATTATTTACCTGTTCTTGGCTTCCTAGTTTTCCCTTCTGTTTAATCACTCGCCTTGCCTGAAGGATTCATTCTGTTGTGATTCCTGGAGTTGTAGTCCTCATTTTCTCTTTCCAGAATGTCCTTCAGAATATTTTGGAATGCTCGTGTGGTGGTCATGAATCTGTCCAGGTGTTCTTTGTCATGGAAGTATCTTGCTTCTCCATCAATTTTGAAAGACAGTTTTGCAGGGTATATCAATCTGGTCTGAATGTTGTTGTCTTTTAGGGCTTGAGATACTTCACTCCAAGCTCTACTTAACTTGAGGGTTTGTGTTGAGAAGTCTGCTGTGATTCTGATGGGCTTTCCTTGATAGGTTATTTGTTTCTTTTCTCTAACAGCTTTCGATATTCTGTTCTTGTGTTGAATTTCTGGAAACTTGTCTATTACATGCCTTGGGGTAGATTTTTGTTGATCATGGCTAATTGGAGTTCTGTATGCCTCACTTATTTGTATGTCCAGTTCTTTTTCCATACTTGGGAAGTTTTCTGCCATTATTTCTGTGAAGAGGTTTCTTATGTGATTTGTGCTATCGCCTCCTTTTTCATTGACTCTGATCAATCTTATGTTATTTTTCTTTGTGTCATCTAGCAGCTGTTGTATTGATTTTTCATGGTCCCTTACCATTTTGGAGAACTCTTTCTTTTCTCGATATTTAACCACAATCTTGTCTTCTATATCTGAGATTCTCTCTTCACATTGTTTCATTCTACTGCCAACACATTCAATAGAATTTTTAATCTCTTGGACATCTGAATCTGTTTCATGAATTCCATTTCTTTCCTGTGTTGGGCATTTGTGGTTTCCATCATTTTTCTAACCTTTTCTATTTTTTTTTTATCTATATCTGCTCTAGAGTCACTAATCATGTCTTTCATTCTAGAAACGATTTCTGTTTTGATGTTTTCTAGAGCCTCACTCATCTGCTTTGTTACTTCTGCTGTTACTACTTCCAAGAGTCTGGATGGGAAGCTTTCAGATTGTTCCACTTCATTACCCACTGGGTGTGCTTTTGGTGAGCTGGAGGTATGGGGATTCGTCTTATTTGTTTGTCTTCTCAGTTTCTATTGTTTCTTCTTTAGTTTAGTTCCTGGGTTGATGCTTATGAACCCAGGGGTTCATAAGCATCTTTAGTTTAGTTCCTGGGTTGATGCTAGGTTGATGCTCCTGAGGCAGGTAGCTTTTTTTTTGGTTAGTTTCAAGAATCTTTTGGAAGTGACTACTTCCTCAGAGATGTCTTACAGGTGTAGCTGGTTTTTGTATTTTGAGTCTGTTGCAAGATCTTGCCTCTTCAATTTATTGGGGCTGAGAAGTTGCTGTCTATTTGTCCAGCCCTTAGTTCTTTAACCGTGGCCTATAGTGTTATTTGTGACCCTCTGCCAATCTTAGTCTTGGCATGTAAGGAAGAACTGTCACCTTGGCTAAAGTAGTACAATCAGCAACAATAATAGCATCAGACACAGTCTAGAAAATAACAAACTGTAGTAACTATTGATCTGCCACCTTATACCTTATGAACTAGATGTGTGGTTATATAACAATATCCAAAATAAACGAGAAACTTGTATGTAGTAAATATACCCTTAATACGGTGATTTTACTCTCAGTGGAGAAAATTCAAAACAGATTAGGAGGAAAGGATAGAGAAATATAAGTAGAGAAAGAGATGAGAAGCAATGTTGGAAGCCAGGGGGAAATTATGCAAACTTTGGGAAACTGGTAAAGGAAACAGAAGGAAAGAAGAGAAGGAAGAAGTAAAAACAAGGACAGAATAAAAAAAATAGCAAAAAACTAGAAAGTCACTTTCCTATAAAAACAAGAAAGAGGAAAAAAAAAAAACAAGAAAAAGAGGAGCAGAGAGGGAAAAAAACATAAACAAAAAAAAAGTCCACATCTAGGTGTGTCTCTGCTGTCACTGGTAGACAGAGTAGACAGACCCAGGTCCTTGTTGATTAATCCCAGCAGTAGATTTTGCCAGGGTAGCGAGTGTTCCCAGATGGGTTCAATAGGAAGGCTTCACTAAGTCCATTGAAGGTCAGCCTGATCACTGGCTGTGGAGTTGAAATCCAATTTGTTCAGCTGGGGACACACTGTGTGTCTCCCACCGGCTTGGATTCAGTTCCCTGCCGTTTTGAACTTGGCTCCTTTCCCTCCTTCCAACTTGAGTTTGAACTCTGCTCCACCTTGCCCTGCCTTGCCCCAGCACCCAAAGCCGCTAGCAGCTTTTCTGAGTTCTGAGCTCAGCCCTTTTCCAAAATGGCGATCAGCTGATCACCACCCTCTCCTGGGGGCCGTGTGAGGTCAGATGACTCAGGTAACTCACCAGCCACTGCAGTCTTCAGTGTCCACTGCTCTGCTCCATTTGTGTGTCTTTCCATGGAGGTCTCTAGGGTCTCCAGTAGTCACCGTGCATCTGCACACTCAAACTGCATCACTCGCGCCAAGAGCTGGAGCTGCAAGTTGGAGCCATGAGCCGGGCTGTGGGCTGGGCTGTGAGCTGGGGCTGTGACTGTGACCTGGGCTGCACGCTGCTGCTGTGACCCGGGCCATGACCTGAGGCTCTCAGCCCGGACCATGACAAGGGGCTGTGACCCAGGGGCCGCAAGCTATGGCTGCACAGCGGGGCTGGGAGGAGGGGACGCGAACCGGAGCTCTAGGAGAAAGTGCTGTCTGTCTGTCACCTTCTTCTTCTGGGCTGGTCCCAGTCTTTATGTATTTTATTATTTTGTCTTACTACATTGACTAGAACCTCCAGTATATTGTTGAAAAGATGTAATATTTATAGGCAAATTTGTCTTGCTCTTGGTCTCAAAGGCAAACCTCTCAATGTTTTACCAGTTCCATGTGTTGACACAGAGTGCGAAGCAATGTGAACTCTCATGCTAATGGTAGGAGTATGAATTTGTACAACCGTTTTGCAAATACATACTCATCAACTATTAAAACAAAAGGCATGTCTATTCTCTGAGCTTGAAAATCCAACTCTAGATATACACCTGACAAAATCCCATGCACACACGCACAGGAGGCTTAAGGATGTTTTAGGCAGAACAATCAAAAAACAAAAAAATAGGAAACAACCTAGATTTCCATCAGCAGTGGAATTAGTAAATTGTATCGACGTACAGTGACATATGTATTGATTTTCTATTGTACATAGCAAATCAACATAAAGCTTAGTGACTTTTCAAAACAACATTTTATTTAGCTCATAATTCTCTGGTTCAGCAATTCAGGCTGAGCTCAGCCGGGAAGTTCTGGTCTCAGCTAAGCTGCCTCACACATCTGTGATGAGCTGTGAGTTAGATTGTTGATCTTGGCTAGACTCCTTTCTAGGCTAACTCAGCTCTGGTCCATATATATCATCCTCCAGCACTCAAGTCCAGGTTTGTTCACATGGGAGAAGCAGAGGAGCCAATCAATACACAGAGCACGAGCACACAAACCCTCTAGAGGTGTGAGCTAAGAAGTGCTACATGGTCACTTTTATTCATACTTCCAACTTCTAGGGAAGGAAGAGGGAATGTAGACTGGTTAATCACCAATGGTCAATGATTTAATCAATAATGCCTATCACCATCATAAAATCCCCTAATCAGTGGAGTTTAGAGAGCTTCTGAGCTGGCGCTCACAACTGTGGTCTGGTAGGGTAGCTTGCCCAAACTCCATGGGCGAGCAGATGGCCCTTCTGGACCTCAGCCTATGGACCTCTTCATCTGGCTGCTCATTTCTATCCTTTCTAATAAACTGGCAAATGTATGTAAAGTGGCTTCCTAAATTCTGTGAGCTATTGTAGCAAATAACTGGACCTGAGGGAAGGCAGTTGGGGAATCTCTAATTTATAACTAGTTCATCGGAAGTACTGGTGACCTGTTACTTGCGACTGGCCTCTGAAGTGAAGGCAGTCTCCTGGAACTGAGCTCTTAAACCTGTGGGGACTGTGACTCTAGTCCTTAGTGTTCGGATTTAGAACTGAATTGAACTGTATGTAGGACACCTAGCTGGTATTTGAAAATCTGAGAGTAGTTTTGGAAAAGATAGCATGTATTTGATGTCAGAAGGAAAAACCCTCTCAGTAATCAAGATAGTACTGTGGCTTCTCTGCCATGCTCCCTCTGTTCGCTCACATTTCAACAAATGCCATTTGTACCCACTCAATTCTGTGAGCAAGAAAAAAAAATTAGAGCCATTCTTAGTTCCTTCCAGTCATCTCCTCCACTTGCCTCATTATTAAGTCTGGCCAATTCTACTTCCCAAATAATCCCCAATCCAGCCACCTCCCTTCTTCACTGTCCTGTGCAAGCTACCATTACCTTCTATCTGGTTTATTCCAGTAGTGTTTTAAACCAATCTCTCTGCCTCCTCATTTCCCTCTGTAAGTCATTCTCCACGCCACAAAATATAAATGGGAAAAAGCTGTGCACTGTGCCTACTGGGAGCACAAACAGGCCTCCTACTTTCCTGGATGCTCTGGGCAATGTCCTTCTTAGGATTGCTCTCTTCACAAGGACATTGTTATTCTTTTACCTTTCAATGCCGTGAAACTCTAGGTTGCTCAGGAAAACCCCAGAACCTCCAGCCAAATTGTGCCTCATTAATTTAGGAGAGTCCTACACGTTCAAAGCAACTTGATTACTCCTATGCCATCACAAAATACAAAATAAATTCATATAAATATTATTCGGAAGGTAGTTGTTTAATCTACTGTAAATTGTTTTCCTTAGCTCAACTGTGATTGCATTTTGTACTCATGTTACAAACCCTTAAGGAATGACTAGCTTCAGCCTGGGAGCCTGCAAGGCCTTAGTTGCTTTGATTGTAGGAGTGGACAGGGGCCATTCCAGGATGCCAGGGGAATTGCACCAGAGACAGCATTCTGGCTGGCCCACCTGCTGTCTGCTTCAGATGGGGAAAAGCAGAAGAAAAGAACACAAGGGACATCAGGGATTTGCTGTGTTCCTTTTGCTGCCTTCTCTTCACATGTGATCCTGAAGACAGTTAACCAATGCCAAGAATGTTCTCTGGCCAGGGCGCATGGAATGTTTTGGAAGTGCCAGGTAGTACTGTCTTCCATCTGGAGAACCCCTCACCTTGATAGAGCCCTACTGTTTTCAAAGTATTCTACACGTCGAAATCTTGCCAGAACCCTGGCAGGTGGTTGAAGCAAAGCTGTGGGAAGTTGTGGCTTAGAGAGTTGTGAATTTGCAGATGGTCACACACCTGGTAACAGTAGGAACCTGGGCTTGAACTCAGGTCTACAGACTCTAGCTTCCTTTCTGTAATTCTAAGAATAGAAAAGATAGTTCTTCCTGTGGGCCAACTTTGATAAACAGTGGTTCCTTGGATTGCTAAGTTCAGAAATGGTTTGAGGTGATTGCTGGGTAGGAAATAATGTTATGACTGATTGGTGATTCTGCCACAGGTGAGGGAGGGGATGTGGTGGCACATGGCTGTCTAGTTACTTCCCATCCTCTTTCCTTCTTCCTATATTGTGTCTTAATTCTTTTCTTTGCATTCTCTGGACCACAGATGAATAAGAAATGCTACCTTTGAGGCTTAAACATGCTACTATCTACTGTCCTGATCTTGCTGTATCACTTCTGCTCTGATTATGATGGCACACACAAATGCACAAGTCCACATCCTGTGACTTCTTTGGTGGAGAAGTTTAATGTGTTTTCTTCTCTCTGAGAAAAATGCTTCATGTTTATGTGAAGGGATGGGGAATGTTAATCTGTTAGACATTACAATTGGATTCTTAGGTGCCAATCTAAATAGTGTGCAGATATAACTAAGAGTGCAGAAGTTGCAAGCACATCTCTTCAAGTACACAGCGGGGAACTATGGAGAGCTGATTGCACAGATGTTATCAACGAGGTTCTTCTCTATTTATTCCCAAGTCTTCATGTAGATCTAAAGCATTCCTTTATTTTAGGTAAGTCACTGCACTAGTCCATTTTTTTGGTTACTGTGATGAAGTGCCTGAGGCCAGCTAAATTTAGACAAAAAAGAGGTTTATTTTGGTTCCTATTTATGGAGGGCCAAAGTCGAGGGGCTGCATCTAGTGATGGCTTTGCTGTTAGAGCCCTGAGACAGCGTGGGGAAGTAGGTGGCAGGAGACATGGAGTATATATGTGTCTTCTTGTTTCTCTCTTTACTTATCAAGCCACTAGGATTCAATTATGGGGGTTCCACTCTGAAAACTTTATCTAATCTTAATCACCCCTCACAGACCACATCTCTAAACATCATAAATGGATTAAGTTTTCACCCTCTTGATACCTAATAATGGGAATTAAATTTCAGCTCATGAAGCCTTGTGGGATGCTAAAACTATATGCAAATCATAGAAGTCACCAAAACAGTAAATTATGAACAAAGCAAAGTCACTTAGGGATAAGAATCCTACATTTGAAGCTCTTCCCTCGCCTCAGAGAATTTCTCACAGTAAATTTCTAGCAGTGCTTCCATCTGGCTCCATCTCTCATTAGTCCCGGATTAACAAGGTTGTATTACTTTTTCCCTGCACTCTGGTTTTTACTTTTTTACTTACAGCTTACCCTCTCCTAGAATGTTCTTATTGACACTGTCTTCTATGTGAAGCTTTCCCTAAATATCTAGCTAAATAAGAGTTCTCTTTTTGAGTTGCATCTGCCACTCTTGTTGCCATGGCATTTTGCTTATAGGATTTTTTTGTCTCCTACCTTATACAGTTACCATTGTTGACTGAGTGTTACGACCACCTACTAGGTTGTGAGAATTTGAGGAAGAGTTCTTTGATTATTGTCTTTTCCTCATTACCTAAGCTAGAGTGGAAACATTAATTCAAAAAATGTTTGTTGAACGAATAGTTCTTTCACAGTGGCCAATCTAGTAAGTCTTGTCTTCTGCAGACCTTTCATGTTTGAGTGACTTACTGTGAAAGTGCCTGTCCATGAGCCATTTGCAGTTTAGGTAATGCTTGTTTATCAAGCATTAGTCAAGGCAAGGCAGTAGCAGCCAGAATGGTACTAAATAAAGATGTGACTTTGACATAAAGAGGAAGCAACAATGCAGGACTTGGTAATGAAATGAATATAGAAGCTGAATGTGGCAGGGGACGGGTCAGGTATGGCTTCAAAATTCCTGTTTTGTTTAACCAAATTGATAGTGACAGTCATTGAGACAGAGAAATTTAAGGTGACCAAAACAATTTTAAGGGGTATGATCAAGAGCTTGGTGCTGGGTTTGGAGCTTAGATGTTGGCCAGGACCGAAGGTCTGAATTAGGGAGTCATCAGTATATAGATGATTCCCGGAGTCACAGCCATGGCCAGGGTATAGAGAAAGGAGAGGAGGTTGCATGAAATCGAGCTTCAGAAAAGTTAAAGGCTGAGAAGAGAAGGATGAGGGGCTTAGTGAGCTGAGAAGGAACAGAAACACGGTAAAGCAAGTTAAAGTAAAAGAAGGTTAGAATGGGTTTGGCCGAGAAGGAGAGAGGGCAGTATTTGAAAAGAGAAATGCAAAACTTTTCACTTTTTTTGGAAATGCAAATCAATGAAGGCTCTGTTTCTATTTTTAAATAAAGGAGCAATTTAATGTTTATCTACTGTTGAGAGGGACAGCATGAATTTTAAGAGGTCAAAGATACAGATAGGCAGAGTGGTCAGTCCCTGAGAGGCAGGAGAGGATGGATGCTAATGACAGAAATAGTGGACACGTAAGGCTGTGGTGACTGTGAAGTTTTGTTAGAAAGAGGCTGGAGCATTCCCATCTGAGGACTTCTGTTTTCTCTGTGGCACCGAATTATTTGCTGAAAGTAAGGGAAGAGAAAACAGGAAGATGATAATGGACAGAGAAAAGTTAGAGAGCTAGAGAGCATACACCAAGGAGGCTGAAGAAAACATGTTATGGTGTTATTTTAACCAGCTAGAAATGATTGTGATTGAAGAGCTAGAAGGTTGAAATAGTAACTTTAGAGATAAAGCCATTTGGGGTGAGGGTAATCCCTTGGCAGAGAATCCTATGGTGAAAGCAATAAGACTAACTTCAGAGAACTTGGAAGAATGAGGTCCAAGCAACTGTATAAACAGTGTAACTAAAATATGGTATGTGGAGGGTACAGGTTATTTGGACAAGATAATAGTGGTTTAAACTTTTCTATCCTGATGAAATATTTGCACTTTTGATGATCACAAGATTAATAGAACTGTGCTTTAAATATTGTAACTCACCTAGGCGATGTCATGCACTTAGGAAATTAGTTCTGTAATTTTCTTCATAGTTATTTTCATTTCATTTGAGGAAGCTTCTGAGTCTCTCACATTACCTTCACCACTCTTGGGGGCTTGGAGAAACACTGGTGGTACTTGTTCCTGATATCCTTTCTAAACCTGCAGCTTGTGTGTGTGTGTGTGTGTGTGTGTGTGTGTGTGTGTGTGTGACTCATAAATAGCTCCACAATGCTTTGTGTGAGTAGTCAAGATTTCTCAATCAAGGTTCCAGGGAGAAGAATCCATCACCTTAATGCATTCTGTAGCCGAATTCACCCTCATAGGTGGAGAACGGTTTAGGCTTATAGGTGGCAAATTGCTCCCTTGGCTAGAGATGAAGGAACCAGAAGACATATTTAGGCCCAGGTACTGGGATACTTTAGATGAGATCAGGTGCGCTCAGGGTGGTATGGCATAGACTGCTTGGAATTCTGTAGAAGACTCACTCCCAGAGGCAAGTTCTCTTGGCTTTTCAGGGTTTATGAATAAGCTTGAGCAGTCAGTATGGGTATTGTCCTCCTTGACATCTAAAGTGGTAATGTTGAAAGAGTTTTCCAGAATGAGTAAGATCATGACGCTCATACAGCTATGAAAATGAACATGTAGTGAAGATTTAACTTACTATGATGTTATAACAGGTTCAAAAGAAAAAAATGTAAAAGCATAAATGTATATGGTGTAAAGGGAATTGGATATGAATATGCAAATGGAGGCAATAACTTTTTTCTCCTGAGTGGGGAAGAAAGTAATTTGAACTTTTACTGGAGAGTATAGCATTTGCTTATTTATAGACAAAGATCATTTTGCATTACTACCAGTTATCTAAAATTTAGAGTTGGAGAATAGCTTCCATAATCTCAAAATCAGATAATGCAGAACAGTGAGTTGTGGATAATGCACAGTTTTCTATAGAGCATGATTCTTCCCTATTGCAGGAGTTCCTCTCTCTGATGTCCTGTTCCTTGTTCTTTTTATTTCTTGCAGACCTGTTTACTTGATTTGTTACATTTTCACCTCTGGGTTCCTCAGCTAAATAATAGGTCTCTGTGGGAAAGATCAAATATGTAAACCTCTCAATATCTGAAGCCACAGAAATAGGGAAATTTTCAATTTATTAAATAAAACATTAATCTTTTTCTGTAACTTTATTACTTTGGAATTATGAGCTAGAAGAAAGTGTGTGGGTGCTGATAGAGAATGAGAAGGTAGGTAGAGAAAAAGAGAGAAAATAAGTGCCTCTTCAGACAGCAGGGTGAGATTTGAGGTGGGTGAAAGGAAAGCTTGGGCATGACTTTATTCTCTGTGGCAGGATGCTCCTGAGTGGGTGACTGTAATTTGTGCATCAGCTCTTGTGGCTGGGGTTGGAACTCTTTAGGGGCTGATTTTCTAAAGCACTTTCATAATTGCTTGGTGCTTCACAGGCATGGCCCATCCTGTGAAGAGAGGCCCTTTGGCACATATTCTGAGCAGGACAGCAGCCCACATCGGCTTAGTTTACCAGGTGGCTTACCTTGGTCTGTTAAATCCCCTCTAATTCAATGGGCTTGGAGAGGTAGAATCAGTAGTTTTCAAGCCTGGCTACACCTTAGAATCATTTGGGGAAACCCAGTCAAGAGAACCTTATTGAATTGGTCTAGGTGGGTCTGGGCCTCAGCATTTTAAAAAAGTTCTCTAAATGATTGCAGTGTACAACGAGGGGTGAGAACTGTTGATTTAAATAGTGTTTCTCAAATGTGACTGATGGTTAGAATCATTGGAGCCTGCCTTTTAGAAATCCAAATTCCTGGGCCCTTCCTTGGAGACTTGGTTTGGTAGGTGTGAGATGGGGCAAAGAAATCAGAATGTTTGACACTCATTCTGGGTGGGAAAGGGCCATGTTTATGGGCCACTAATAGGATGCCACTTTGGAGGCACTGAGTTTTGGTTCACAGGGCTGTCTTTGAAACATAAAAACTTCTTTGCTGAAATAACTTTTGAAGGGCAACCTTTTGTTAAATTGTCTAAATTTGCACTTGGAGATGATATTTATATAGATCACTTAAGTTTTGGTTATATTCTGATTGGTACAAGAAAGCAATACTTTCTTTCCTTTTTAGAGGCAGGACTGTGATAAGGTAGGAACGTGGCCCCCTAGATGATACTCACATCCTAATTCTTATAACCTACAAATGTAACTTTAGGAAAAGGGTCTTTGCAAACCGGATTTAAATTAAACTCTGTGTGCCTGTGTGTGTGTGCGTGTGTGTGTGTTTGTGTGTGTGTTTGTGTGTTACTCCAGATTGAACCCATGGCCTTTGCACTGAGCTACATCTGCAGCCCTTTTTATTTTGTGACAGGCTCTTTAATTTGCTCTACACTTTCTCCTCCCTGCAGTCCCTAGTGACCATGGTTCCACTTTTTGTATCTGAATTTGCCTCTTCTAGGTTTTCATAGAAGCAGTCTCACACACTATTTGTCTTTTGTGTCAGGCTTATTTTACTTAGCATAATGTTTTCAAGGTTCATCCATGTTGGAGCATGTGTCAAAATGCCATTCCTTTTAATGTCTGAATATCCTGTTATGTGCAAATAACACATTTTGTTTGTCCATTTTTCTCTTGATGGATATTTGGTTTCCTCCAACTTTTGGCTATGGTAACTAAGAACTTTATCTCTTAAATGAAGATTCAATTGTGGTAAAAATGATTTTTGAGAATTCCATGCTTTTCCTTTTCAAGATAATGGAAGATACACCCATGAAAGCATAGTTGGGATCACTGCAGTAGGACAAAGTAATATCTTTATCTTTATTTGCATTATATATGAACAGTCTTAATGGGTGGGCTTTGCCAGCAATGGAAGCTGGGAGTAGATACCTGGAGGTAGAGAAGGATGAATGGTTATTGACAAACTGCCCTTAGGCCTGATTCCTAGGCTGCAGCCTGGCCCACCTGTCTTGCAATACTCTTCTCCTAAGAGGTGAGCTAAATGGATGTGTCTACTTACAGCATGCATCCCCTTCTAGACCTTTTAGTGGTATCCAAGACCCCAAATTTCTGCCCTTTTGGGGTCCTGAGCCCACTTCTGGGGTCATTTTGTTATTGATCCATGCAGCTGGTGTCTGCAAGTCTGGCATCAGGACTGAGGGTGACCAGGGCCACTTGCTTACTCTTTAGAAGTAAGTATAATGGTCCTTGTGAGACAAGCCCTGATTGAGAAGGGGAGGGGTTGGGTCTTACCATGGGTTTCTAGCCATGCTATCGGTATTTGATGTCATATCAGGTCTTACAGAGACTCAACTCTGGATGGGATATTATAGCAGATGGGTGAGGTTATGGAGAGGTACAATTGTGAAGTAGGTCAAGCATCTTATACCCTTTCTCCTTTTTCTTCCTTCCCAGCACTTTTTCCCACTGACCCTCCCCTGTCACTCAGTGCTTTAGGGTCAGAGATTATCCACACCTACCTCATTTGACAGATGAGAAAATAGGGACCACAGCGGTGAAGGTCTTAAAAATGTCCTGAGCATTCACTGGCAGAGGCAGTGTCGATAACAGCTGTTCCTATATCCCTGCCCAGGGTCTTTGTGTGTGATTTAACACCCAGGCTCCTATGGTGTAGTGATTTAAAGGGTTACTGTAAAATTGGAGTGAAGAGTCAAGAGACTTGGTCCCAAAGTGTTTTGGTTCATAACCTGCTGTCGGAATCTGGGAAAAGGTTGACCTTTGTAGACTGTAGTCTTCTGATAGCGTTAAATGGGTCTGGTCCTATGTGCTGTGCCCACGGTCTCTCACATATGTGCTATTCGAGATGGGATGGTTGGAGAGCACTTGAAACACTATTCCATGCAGGATGTGAGAACATGTGTGGTGATGGTGGGTCCTTGGGTTTGGAAACACTGTACCCACTGTGCAGGAATGGAAAGGGGGAAGAGTTTAACTTTCTTTCATATGTACTCAACTCTCTCCACCCCCCACCTCTGTTTTCATCCTTTTTATTTTACCTCTCTAGGGATCAGGGAAGTTTTATGTGGGAGGCACCTAGGCTGGATGGGAGCTAGAAGAGCTGCTTTAAGATGTCTGGCTGAACTAGGCAAGCTGACATACAGGCTGACATCTGCGTCTTGATGGCTTAATCCACAAATGCCAAAGGCAACAGGCTGAGTAACTGTCAGTAGCATTTCATCTGCCACCAGAGGCAAATGTGATACAGAAAGACTCAAGATCAACATTGTCTCTCTCTACAGTGTAAGTTCAGCCAGCCATAACTGTAACCCCACCCTCACCGCTGACCTAACCTGACACCTCACCCTGACTGTTGGTCCCACCTCCGTGGTTTCGCTTATTAGAGTCACCTAGTTGCCCAGTTTCAAAGAAGTAGAACATTTGACAGTAAACTGAAATTTAATTTACAGACCTAGAACTAAAGCTTAACTTACAACACCAAGGCCTGAGACATTATAAAAGCCCCATATTTGCTGTGTTCGGGGCTCAGACTCAGGAGTACGAACTCCTCTGGTCCCTCTGGTATAATAAACCTGAGTTCTTCAACTCTCTGAGCGGCACTTGGTTTCTTGGCAGTCTGTTTCTGCAACATTTCTGGTTCTGCTGACTGAGAAACAAACCATGCTGGCCCCTTGAACCACTGGTCCAGAGGGCCCCTAGGACCAAATAAGGCAGCGCCATCCAACTGCTTTCAGGTCCTCCTTCACCAGGGGCCCCAGATCTCTGGAGCAACTGTTCCTGACTGGACTCAACAGAGAGATGGACCAACTAACCCGTCAGGACTTCAGGATAAGGGCAGCTAGATGCAGAGTCATGGGCTAGGGCAGCTGCTCCAGAAGAAGACCCCCAGTGAGACCCCAGAACTGGGGCAGGCAGAATCAGACATCACTTCCCAGAGGACTCCACCCTGGGGCCAAAAACTGTCCAACATGTCTAATGAAGCTGCTGTGACTCCAAAGGCTGGTGAGTTGCTCTCTGATTTCTATGAAAGGCTCTGTGAAGGTTTCCAAATCTATACTCCATTTGATCTGGCGGTACAAGAAAAACAGCGAATGGTCATTGCAGCCTTCGTATTCTAGTCATATGCTGACATCTGGAAGATGCCGCCTTCTGCCTCCAACTGGCCCCAGCCAGCCAGGCCCTCTTCACCTTTGACTGGGAAGACCCACAGAGTGGGAGGAAGACTCAACTCACACGGACCTGGCTGCCACAAAGATTTAAAAATTTGCCCGTGCTCTTTGGGGAAGCCTTGGCTTCAGACCTCACTGCCTTCCCAGGAGATGAACCGAATCGTTTCCTGCTCCAGTATGTAGATGACATCTTGCTTTGTAGCACAACTTGAGAAGATTGCTGGGCAGGCACCAGAGTGTTGCTAACCTTGCTCTCTGACACTGGGTGGAAGGTCTCTTAGAAGAAAGCACAGATATGCCAGCAGAAGGTAAAATACCTTGACTTCCTTATTTTGGAAGGCCACTAGACATTAGGGCCAAAGAGAAAACGGGTAGTTTGCAGGATTGCACAATCACACGCCAAAAGGGGGATCCGAGAGTTCCTGGGAGCAGCCAGTTTCTGCTGAATCTGGATACTGGGACATTTGGCCTTGGCTCACCCTCTATATGAGGTGACTGCTGGCCCAGAGAAGGCCCAGTTGGACTTGGGACCTGAGCAGGAAGGGACGTTCCAGAAAGTAAAGAAACTTCTGGCCTCAGCTCCTGGCCTGGTGCTGGTGGATGTGACCAGACTTTAACCTTTTTGTGAGAAGAACCAAATGACCTTGGGGGTCCTCAGTCAGGCTATCGGGCTTTGGCAATGGCCAGTAGCCTACCTTTCCAAGCAGTTGGACCCTATGGTGGCAGGCTGGCCCCCATGCCTCCAGACACTAGCAGCCATGGTCATCCTGATCGGAAGCAGATAAGCTCACCCCTGGGTCAGTCTATAAATGTAAACACTCTCTGTGCTGTGACCATACTGATGAACAGCCAAGGCTACAAGTGGCTGATGAGTGCATGAATGGCTCACTATCAGGAGTTGCTATGTGAAAATCCCCGCCTATGCTTTGAGATTGTGTGCGCGCTGAACCCAGCGGCCCTCTTGCCTGCCGATGTTGGCATCCCTGATCATGATTGTGAAGAGGTAATTGATGAGGTTTATTCTAGCCAGCCAGACCTGTCTGATGTGCCCATCCAAAAACCTGACCTGGAACTCCACACAGACAGAAGAAGCTATACACAAGATGGGCAATGAAAGGCTGAGTATGCAGTGACTACTGAGGATGAGGTAATAGAAGCTAAGCCTTTGCCACAGGTGTGGTCTACACAACGGGCAGAACTGTGGGCGCTCATTTGGTCCCTAAAGTACACCTCTGACAAGCGAGTCAACACCTATACAGACTCAAAATATGCCTTTGCCACTCCCCATGTACATTGCAGAGGGCATCAAAAGGGCACTGATGCCATAGGTAACGATAACCAGCCGGCAGCCAAGGCAGCCAAGGGGGCAGCCACAAGATCGGACGTGGACAACAACCTGCAGCTGTCAGCTGAGGTGCGGCTACTCCCAGAACTTCCCATGACTCAAAATACACAGAAGAAAATCAGTGGGCAACTGGGGAAGGAGGATCAAAGACCAGAGGAGGGAGCTACCTGATCAGTGGCTTTTTGTCCCACAAGAACTTGCATACCAGTTAGTGTCTCAGTATCACAAACTGACATACTGAGGAGAGACTGAACTGGAGGACTTACTAAACAGGCACCGTTTTGTGCTCAAACTTCCAACTTTGTGCAGCCACATCAGGCACAGATATGTGGCCTGTGTGAAAAACAATGCTGGCCACAGGCCAAGTCAGGCCACAGGGAGTACAGGCCATAGGGATCTCACTCTTTGCGGACTCAGAGGTAGATTTTACAGAAGTCAAGCCATTTTGAGGCTATTGCTGCCTGTTAGTCTTGGTGTGTACCTCTGTCTGGGTCGAGGCCTTTCTAACTCACACTGAAAAGGCCTATGAAGTGGCAAGGGCCTTCCTCAAAGAAATCATTCCCTGGTATAGACCGCTCCTTTCCCTGGGATCAGACAGGGGATCAGCATTTGTCTCTGAAGCTGCACTGGCTGACTGGAGTGGTGGGGAAAAGATTTTACTTGCCATCACCTTTTTGTTGCTTAAAGATGCTTTGTTGATATCAGCTATTTGTGCTATGAGAGGTTCTGTTAGTGTGCTTGTGAGGTCATCGGTATACACTGCTCAGGATCTACTATGTGATAAGTGCATAAAATCAGGCTGGTCCCTCTCCCAGAAAAAGGCCCAAACTTACTTCTCTGCTTACACACACCAGCCGGTCATTTGTTATCAAGAGGCTAAGAACTGTTCTAACCAGGGGGAAAAATATTAGATGGGATATATTAAGTTAAAATATGTGGCAGGAAACATCTGCTGGGGGCCCAGAAGTGAGAAATTGGGGGCCTGGGCTTGCTGGACATATCTCGGACAGGCAAGTATGTCTGATGGTGGTGGGGTGGGGGGGCAGGGGATGCAAGATCATGCCTGAGCCCAGCAGTTAAAAAGACTATACAAAAGCTAAAACAATGGGTATACCCAAAGTTACCTCCCTGATTTAAGCCAGAACAGATTTATGACCCATTAAGAACAGACCTGAGGGAAAATTCTCACCTTCCTGTCAAAGGACAGAACCCTCTGGCTTAAAGAATTGTTCACAAATTTAATGTCACCAATTGCTGGATATGATGTGGAGGAGCCCTCATAGATGAAAGGTGGCCTTGAAGAGAGACTAGACTAAATGCCTTTCACCTGCTTAAGTGTTCTCATTCTATAACAGAAAGAGAAAACAATCAGCCCCAGAGTTAAGACCTAACCTTAGAAATAATTGGAGAATAATGTATTCAGAGGACAGGACCAAAGTATACACAGTGGGTAGGGAAACTCAGTGTAAAAAGAAACTGGTGTAGGATTCTACTGATTCATGGTGGTGACCAAGCTTCTCCGTCCTTACAACGGTACCACCCTCTAGACCCTGAAATATTGCTGGCGTTTCTCTTTGAGAGAAGCTATTTAGAAAAGCACCAAAGTGGGGAATGATATGGAAAGACTCAAGATCAACATTGTCTCCCTCTACAACATAAGTTCAGCCAGCCATAACTGTAACCCCACCCTCACCGCTGACCTAACCCGTCCCCTCCCCCGGCTGTTGTTCCCACCTCCGTGGTTTTACCTAATGGAGTCACCTAGTTGCCTAGTTTCTAAGAAGTAGAACATTTGACAATAAACTGAAATTGAACTTACAAACCTGGAACTAAAGCTTAACTTACAACATCAAGATCTGAGAGATTATAAAAGCCCCATGTTCCCTGTGCTCAGGCTCAGACTCAGGAGTGTGAACTCCTCTGGGCCTGCCGGCATAATAAACCTGAGTTCTCCGATTCTCTGAGTGGTGCTTGGTTTCTTGGTGGTCTGCTTCTGCAACAAAGGCACGATGACAAAGTGGGGGCAATTTTGTATGTAATGGCCTTCTGCGGCACTCTCAGGATCCCTGCCCTTTCTCTACCCTTTTCTGTTTTCTTTTCCCCAGCCTGACCTTTACTTCTTGCCACCTAGTTGCTGTATTCTGAATGTCCAAGTTCCTCCTTACCAGCTGCTTCCTTCCTAAAGAGGTTTTTAAAATAAGCTTTCTTCTCTGCATTATAATCACAACACTGAGATTGCAAACTCTGAAGTTGTACTCATGTTCTTTAAATAATTTATACAAAGGTGGGAATTGATCAGCTTAACTCAGGGGTGATTTGCATTTGTAATAAGAGATTGTTGACACAAGTGAGTCTCTTATTGGTATATTAATATGGGAGAAAAAAGTTTTTGAACAAGGAACTTCTTTCTTCTTTCCCTGTTCCTATCCACATCTAGCATAGCTGGCAGGAGTGGGCATCTGGTAGGAAGTGTCCCTCATTCCCTTATCAGGCACTGGGTGGCTTAGTTAGGTTTTCTAGAACCAATGGTTTTTAAGAGAGCAGATTTAATAGAGGACATTCATAAGTCACAATATTCACCCACGTGCCAAATATTGGAAGAGTGCCGAATGTCTGTCTAGGCACTGGAGACCCAAAGCATCCAATCAAGGGCTGGGAGACCATGGCACTGTCCCATGTATGTCCATGTCTGCAGATGATGGCCGAAGAAATCTTCACTGTAACCAGGATATGATGCTCACAGCAGAGGTGACAACCAGAGCTCCTCTGAAGCAACAGTGGCCATCCTCGATGACAGCCAAGCCCTGAGCTCCTTCCTTGACGAGAACAGCCAAGTTCCTTTTGGGAGAACCAGCCACAGCAGAGCTTCTCTTGGGAAACAGCCCTCCAGCTAGCTTCGGCTCCCACTCTGCCTTATGTTGCATCTGCAACAACCCTCAAGTGGCTCTTCTACGTCCAGCATCACACCAACTCAGTCAGGCTGGGCGTTCTGGCTCAAATTGACCACAGTAAGTCCACCACACTGGGCATGCGTCATCTCACTTCATCTTCATGGGATCCTATGAAAGTATTATTAGATACATTTTATTAATGAGGAATCTGAGCCTTAGAGAGGTCTAGACATTTGCCCAAGTCACACATCTTGAAGAAGTAGTGCTGAAGTCAAGCTTGGCTTTTCCCACATTTTCCGATGTAGCACAGCTCTACATAAAAGACGAGGATTTGAAATTAGTTCTGGATTTTAGTCTGCCTGGTGGTAGCAAAAGGGGTGAGGGTGGTAGCAAAAACATCTGGGAGTGAGGGTGGGAGGCGGATTGTAGGGGCATTGTGTACTGGGTTCGGCAAGGACATTTGGCTGTATTGTGTGGATAATTAGGATGTTAGTATCTGGGGACAGCTTCCTGCTGAGATCTAGACTGAGGCCCAGCATATAGCAGGAGCGATTATCACCTCTTTTGTCTTTCTTCTTTTTTCTGTGGGACCCAGGCCTGGCCTTTATCTGATAGGCTACATAGCTATCTGAGGAAGATGGTGAGGTGTGACTGGAGAGATGAGGAAGATGCATTTAGTAGGCAAAAAGGGTAGAAAAAGAATCATCATCATCATCATTATTGTTGTTGTTAATAACACAGTTTCCTGGAGCTCTGGTTAGAATATAACAGTGAAACAAGCCTCCTTTTAGCCATTTGGCACTGATGCCTTCCAATTATGTTTCTGGAAAAGAAAGCTTGGAAATGGAGTCAAAGAATGAACAGTTAATGGATTTTCATGTGCGCTTAGGTCTTTGGGCTATTGCAGGTTATTAAGTCCCCAAAGGCCAGGGAAGAAAATGGAAAAATTAAAATAACCTTATTATCAAAGAAATAGTGGCAATTCAGTCACCCCCCCCCCGACATTTAATTGTGAAATAGGGCTTTCCCTCCCAAATCTCTTGATAGTCAAGGACATGCATGGGGAGGGCTGAGTGGGCCTGCGTGTGATGAGACCTGGGCCAAGAAGCCCGCTCAGACGCTGGGCCCCGTGTCTGTAGCCGTCCTCCTGTGTGTGTCAACTCTCATCTCTTGCTTTGTTCTGGGCTAATGAATAAGTCATTTTTGTATTACATAAAATTGCTTCCTAATCATCTCTACATTATCATCTGTGTCATAGCAGGACTGAACAAGCCGAAGTTCCTTTGGTAATCAGGTCTCTCATTTGGTTTCTTGCCTTATTACCTTGTACCTTGATTTTTCTCATTTTCTTCTTTTTCAGACACTGTTCCCCTCCTATCACCTCTCATGATTCACACTGTGTAATATTGGCTGCCTACCAGATACTTCCTATGTGCCAAGTGCTTTTTCCACAGACTCTGTAGTCCTCACAATACCTCTATACTAATGGTTTTTTTTTTGTTGTTGTTGTTTTGTTTTACAGATGAGGAAAATGGAAGCTTAGGGAAAAATTGACTTGTTCAAGTCCATCCACATAGTAAGTGACTGAGCTGGGACATAAATCCAGGCCTGTGTAAGGTCACACATGTCCCAGAATGCATTGTGTCTCCCAATACTTTAGGGTTGAAGGAGGGTAGGGTTGGAGGAGGTGGGGTTGGAGGTGATGGCTGTGTTTTGGGAAATGTTCACACTATTAAGCTGCCCTGTATACCTGTATTTATACTCTCCCATCAGCATAGAAATCATTAGAACCCACAAAAAATTTCCTGGGCTATGGGAAGGTCACATTACTTATGGGAGTGTTTCTGGTCACTCTTTAGGATGGTTTCAGTTCCCTCTTTCTCTTCAAAGCAAAGCCAACATTCCATTTGCTAGCAGTATAGTCAGCCCTCATCACAGCTGGGGCAGGGATGGGGTGCTTCTTAACTTCCTATTGGGAAGGCTTAATTTTTCAAATGTAGGTGTTTGGTTGTAAGTTTGTGGCTGGGAAACCTAGAAAAAGAAATAGAAGTAATGAAAATGAAATGACTTTTTTGTGACAAAGCTTGTTTTCTTCTCTCAGCAGTGTACTTGCATATCTTCCTTGGTAATTTATTTCCATTTAAAGAGCTGTCTAAGAAAGACAACTAGCTTCTATTATGCAAAATGGTGTGTTTACTTAATTCTTACTGTGGCATATGAGAAAGACTATTCTGTATGGTGTCAGTGTGAGGCATAGAGGGGTAAAATAACTTGACCAAGCTCATCTGTTATAGACTCTAGCATAGCTGTCAGGCCTGGAGAACACCAGTCCCTTCTCATCAGGGTGTGCAGGTTGACAGGGGCCAAGGATGGTAGGGGTTGCTGACTAGACAGCTTTGGGAATTTAGTTTGGAGGACATGTTGCGTGCTGAAACTATTAGTAAAAGAGGGTGAGGCAGTGATGGACCAATAGAAATAGCAGTTACACCAGGTGTCTCCCACTGTGAGCCCAAGTGATTCCTCGTTTTTGGTAAGTTCATATTTTATGCTGCCGCCCATCTATGGTATAAAAAATCTTGTCTTAGGGGTGAAGCAACTGAGGTTCTGAGAGGGTGCTAATTATTTAGGTCACAGAACTAGGCAGTGATAGAGGTAGGGTAGTGTGAGTCTAAAGTTCACACTTGAGACTAATGTGCTTGATGCCTGGACAGAATGTCTTTATTTTTAACACATTTGTCATGCTCTACCCCTAGAATGCAGTGTCTGTAGCCGACCTCCTGTGTCTGTAGCCGACAGGAGCACTCAGACATTTTCTAATTAACTTCTAAGCCTTTCACTCTGAATGGAAAAAGAAGAAAATTGAACGATTGGATTCATACACTAAAGTAGTGATTCTTAACCTGAGGTCTATGCATGCTAAGAAGCGGATAGAATTCAAGGGCATCTGTGAACTTGGATGGGAGGAAAGTTCCTTTTTATGTTTTATCTGAACTGTAATATTTCTTTAGTACCTGAGACTTTGCCACCCATAAGAGTTACAAATGTTTTCACACCACATTATAATTTGATGGATATCTCAGGATATTGGGTATCCTTGCCACTTTTGAAAAATTAGGGTGGTTATTAGACTCACTGTTAGATCCTTCAGTACATTTATAAAAGTATTATGTTGTTTTACCACAATATTAAGAAAAAATTGCCAACTGTAATTGCATATAATTACTTTTCTTCACAGTTTTGTGAATTTTATTTTATGCATTAAGAAACATTATTTTGAGAAGGGTAGATACCACAGACCAGTAAAGGGGTTCACAGCCCAAGAAAAAGTTAAAACACTGTATAAGAACAGCTGGGGCCCAAGATGATTCATACTCTCCAAGGGAGCTCTCAGCAGAGTGTGTCTGTGTCTTCTAGGAAGTCAAGTACAAAGAAGGGAAGGGATAGCATCTAATGCGTACATGCATCATTCATTCACAAATAATTGCTGAAGGTCAGTATATACCAGGCATTGTGTTAGACCTCAGGTTCTTTCATGGGGACTAATAGAGAATGACAGCTCTTAGATAGCAGATAGACAATACATACTATGCATTGGGGAACTGAGTCATTAAAAAGTGCCTCTTGGGGAAGGAATGGAATTTGTGGGCAGAGGGAATAGGCAACATTATGCACAGAGGAAAGAGAGAGAGGCCTTTGGGAATTTCAAGGTGCTAAGATGATGCTCTTCAATATGGCAGCCACAGTCACCTGTGGCCACTGAGCACTTGAAATGTGGCTACCCCAATCGAGGTGTGCTGTGAAGATAAAATATACATTAGATTTGTGAAAATTTAATAAACAAAAAATGTAGAGCTCATTTAGTAACTTTGAAGTATGGATTATATACTGATAATATTTTGTATATATTATGCTAAATAAAATTCTGCTTAATTTTACTTTTTAAAATGTGGCTAGTAGAAAATTTAAAATTATGTAGACGGATAGCTGTGTATTTCTGTTGGACAGCACTGGGCTAGAAAGTAGACATGTAGTGATTACTATGGGCTGTACATTTGCAGAATGTGAATAGAGACTGGAATTTCTGTCTTTTCTATCCGACCAATATTTATAGAACATCTAGGTTTTAGGGCTATGTTGATGAACAAGATAGAACCCTTGCCGCTAAAGACTGAATGTTTGTATCCCATACTACTCATATTCACAATGCCAACCCGCAACGTGAAGGTATTAGGAGGTATGGCCTTTGGGATGGACTTAGCCCCCTTGAAAAAGAAGCCTAGAGAGCTTCTTCACTCCTTCCTTCACGTGAGCATGCAGTGAGAAGGCCGTCTTCAAGAGTCGCCCAGTATTTTTATCTTGGACTTTTCAGGTTCTAGAACTGTGAGAAATAAATCTCTGTTGCTTGTGATTCTCCTAGTCTATGATATTCTGTTACAACACTTGTTTTTCTTACAGAAGTGTGTATGTGTATGTATCTGTATGTGTGTGTGAGAGAGAGGGAGAGAGTGTATAGGCAAGAAAAACGAGTTACATGAGATAACTGGAGGTTGCACTGTGTCATGGAGGAAACAGTGGGAAGAGGGACTTGCTTGAATTGAGGCTGTTAGGAACGCCCCTCTGAGATGTGTCATTACAGTTGAGGAGCCTCCTGTGGGAAGAATATCAAAACCTCCACTCACAGATTCATAGTCTTGCTTTATCTCTTCCAACCGAATTCAGCATTAAAAGTACACTTCATTTTGCAATGTAAGGCTGTTCTAATTAGTTTTATTTTTATGTGTCTTTACAAAAGCATGTGGCAATTTCTCAAGTTCGTCTGGGAGGGAGGCAGAGACTGCAAGCTTGAGTGCACTGATTATCCCCTAAAGATGATGCTGTAAATGGTTTGGGGCTTTTATGCGGGAATTCCCTCAGCAGTTGGTCCTCAGTACTATTCAGCTCCCTTGGCATTTACTGAACTGCTTTCTTAAATGGATGCTTAAAAAGTGCCACGCCTAGAGGATGAATTTTAAGATCTTGACTTGTAAATGGTGTTTCTTTTTTTGTAAGACAGTTCTAAAAAGCTTGAAAGTTTACCCTTTGGGGTTGTGCTGTTATGATATTCCAAATGTCATCTTTTGCTTCAGTCTTTAAGTAATAATTGTAAACAACAGCATAGTGTTAACTAATTACTTGCCATGTGTCTATTACTGTGCTAAAAGACTTTTCATACAGTATTTCATTTAATCCTCACAGCATGAAGAAGGCTATGGTTTGGAGGTGGGTCATTTTCAGATGCCTCAGTGTGAGTCTTAGCTCTGTCATTACTAGCCTATCAACCTTGGACAAGTAATTCAATTTCTGTCCCTCATTTACTCATCTGTGAAATGAGCATAATACTAGATCTAATTCAGGCCATCCCATGGGTTTGTGGAAAGGGATTAATGAGTTAATGTGTGTAATGCATTTGAAGCTGTGCCTGGTCTGTAGTAAGCCTTATGTGCTGGGTAGCCATTACTGCATAAAGTAATATGCCTATTGGTCCCACTGAACACATGTGAAAACAAAAATTTGAATTAACTCATTTGCCCAAATTTGAATTAACTCATTTGCCCAAAAATTTGAATTAACTCATTTGCCCAAACAAAAATTTGAATTAACTCATACCAAGGAAGTGACACTATCCTACTGCTGCACTGAGGTACTGAGAATGTTGTTGGTTGGCCCACATGCCCCTAGGTGTGGAAAGATTTGAGAAATATGCCATTTGGACTTGTTTTTGGCCCTGGGACTCCATAGGACCATATGCTATAGAGGGCTGGGGAAATTTGATTTTTGGCAATCTCATTCTCTAATTGTAAAAATGGTGTCTCTCCAGACCCCATCTCTTACTAGGAGATGACAGTATTGGCAGAATAATTGGAGGCTTATCAGAACGATTAGTTGTTTTCGCCTTGGAACCTGTTTTTTAAACCTCAGAGAAAGAAAAAGCCCGTCTGGTATGCAACTTCATGGAAATTGTTGCCTGGGGATTAGGAGCAGGGCTTCGGAGTCAGAGAGGTCTGGGTTTACATCATGGTACCCCCCACCCCCACCCCGGAGTGATCTTGGGAGAGCCGTTCACGTTTCTGAAACTTGCTTCTTTGTGTATAAAATAGGATGATCGTCATGCCTACCTTAGAATTGTTTTGAGGATTTAGTGAGGTTATACCTAACAATAATAATTACAAAAAGATAGGTAATTTAAACTGAGGGCTGTACAAATAACTACTTATAATGATTATTTCGGTATTACAAATGAAAGCATAGGGATTGTTACTGTTTATTCATTCAATAAATAGCTGCTATATAGTGGTTCTGCCTCATTCATGGGCTGTATTCCAAGACCCCCAATGGATTCCTGAAACTGTGCATAGTACTGAATCCTACATACACTCTTTTCCCTACATATACATACACAAATTTGGTGATTTTCCTATCTTAACTAATCACTCATAATGTACTATGGCTATGACTTTTGTAGTTTGAGGTGCAACAGCAAAAGTAGAATCTTTCTCCTTCACAATTTCATGGATAGAAGATTTGTTTTTTACTATAGATTTTACAATATCAGCACATGATTTTTTTTTCCTTATTAATTTGAGGGCTTTATCTCTTCATGTGGAGGGAATACATTATGGATCCTCTTCGGCATCAAAGAGCATCACTGCATTGCACTGTAGGGTCATGATTAAATAAAATAAAAGTTACTTGAACACTGCAAGACTGTGACAGCTGGCCTAATAACCAAGTTGGTGGTTCAGTGAGTAACGGGTGGGTAGCATATACAATATGTATATACTGGGCAAACAGATGTTTACAATCCCAAACCATTTAAAATTTATGGGTTGTTTATTTCTGGGATTTTTCATGTAATATTTTTAGAACACAATTGGTCCCTGGGTAACTGAAAACATGGAAAATGAGACTAGATTGGGGGGATTGCCATAATCCAGTTATCCAATGAACTATGAGTTTTTGATTTAATAAGACATTTTCTACCATTAGAAAGCCCAGGTCAGATCATTGTCCACTTGGGCACATATGACCAACTGTTATGATCTTTAAGTCTCTGTTTTTTGTATTTCTTACTTTGAGCTAAAGATTAAGTTACTGACTGTTGAAATAATATTGGCTCTTACAATCCCCTAAAATGAATCAATCTTATCATCTAGGAAACTAACAGAGCCCAGAACTTTATTCTGAGCTCCAGCCTTGTTTGGCTTCTCTACTTAGATGCCTTACAAACTTGGCCCAAATAAAATTTACTATGTTTCATCAAATTGCTTTACTCTCTCAGCATCTGGTTCCTGTAAATAACAAAGTCCACTATGTTGCAGAGGGAAAAAAATGTCATCTTCTTTGTCCTCTTTGTTTTTGTCAGCTACCAGGGCATGTCAGTCACCAGGCCCTGTGTATTTCTTCTGAATCCCCCACTTCTCTCCATCTCATTGTTGTGATCTTAGGCCAGGGTTCTCTTGCTCCTGGTCATCACCTCAACCTCCTGACTGTTGCCCTCTTCTCATCCATCTTCTTTCTTTCTGATAGATGATCTTTTAAGGACTGCTTCCCACCGCCCATAGGATAACACCCTAAGTCTTTGTCATCACCAGCAAGTCGCTGCACAGTCCAGCTCTGTTTGTCCTGCCTGTTGCATGTGCTCTTGGGATCGAACATTTTGGGCTGTCTCCTATCCAGGGCTTTGTGCTGCAATGGTCTGCCACCCTCTGCTGCAAATGATCTCTGCCAGCCCCTTCCCAGACTCCCCCTTCCGCAGCTACTTCAGGTCTTGGGGCAAATAGTTAAAATATCTCTCTCCAGGGGAAGTTTTCTCCAAACATACCTATACCCCACCCAGGTTGAACACCTGTGTTATATTCTTATAAGCCTGTACAGCCTTCACTACATTTATAAGTATTTGCTCACTATCTATCTTCTTTGTTACAGTGTAAGGTCCATGAAGATTTCAAATACGTATTTAAATTAGAAGGACCTGTCATCCTGTATCTAGTGCAGTTCACTCAATTTATTTATTGGGAAAATGGAGTCCATGGAGTGGAGTCTTCAGTTTTCTTTGAATTTAAGTGAAATATAAGTAAATGTTTTAATTTCTTCCCTGTTTCTTGTTTTATCTCCAACAACTTTATGCAAAAGGACAGTTAGCTATCCAGGCCTTTTTTCCTTTGGTCATTTACTTATTCGTTATGAGCTTATTGAGTGTTCCAACGTGACTGGAATTTTTCTGAATGCCAAAGATACACATGTGGACAAGAGGGACAGAGCTCCTGTCCAGCAGTATTTTAGAGAGGTGATGTAGCCTGTTAATTTATATGCAAACAAATAATTATAATCCAAGCACAGGTAAGTGCTACAAAGAACATGAAAGAGTCTGTATGGGTGGATCAGACATCTGCTATAACTAGGTATGTCTGATAAGTCTTACAGAAGGTAACACTTGAGTGGGACCTGACTGACTGAGTAAATATGTTTTGAGTAAGTATTACATGCTAGGTACTGTGGTAGGTGTTAAGTATACAATAGTGAACAAAATAAACAAGATTAATATGTAAGATATATGAGGTATGATTGAAAAATACAGTGAATGTTTAAATTTAAAAAATTTAACAGTAAAAGACACATTGCCATTAATCTGCCTCAAAATATTCCCCTCACTTTGAATATCCCATCATTCTTGCTGTCTTCTGGAAGTCTTTTCATGAGTGTCTTTCATTGCACTGTTATGGCTGCCTCAATGTCTGAATTGATTTAAAATGTTGACTTTTCACGGTCGTTTTGACTTTGGGGAAGAGCCAGAAGTTGCATGATGACAGGTTTGCTGAATAAAGTGGGTGAGGACACACTGTAAAATATTTTCACAAGTCTGCCTTTCGATTGGATGGCACTTGGCAGCACCATTCACCATATTTTTGATCACATCTCATAAAGACACTCATGAAAGAGGACTTCTAGAACTGATTCAGAAAGTGGCAGGAATGATGAGATAGGCATATTTGAACCAAGAGGAGTATTTTGAGGGGGATTAACGGCAATGTATCTTTTACTGTAATACACTTTTAAAATTTAAACATTCACCATATATTTTGCTCTCCCATTGTATAGTATGGTAGTCGGTGATAAGTACCAAGCAGAAAAACTAAGCAGAATAGAGGGTTAGGAGGGGTGTGTGTGTGTGTGTGTGTGTGTGTGTGTGCATGTATGTTTGTGTGTGGGAGAGAGAGAGAGGAGGAAAAGGAGAGAGAGAGAGAGAGAGAGAGAGAGAGGTTTATTGACATTTTAGAAAAGATGTTGAGGAAATCTCACACTGAGAAGTGAGAAGTCACCATCTCGGTAAAGACTTGACTAAGGTAAAGCAGAAACCACATGGCTGTCTGCAGAAACAGCGTTTCAGGCAGAGGGAACAACAAGTACAAAGGTCCTGAGGCAGGAGCAACATGTAGGGTAGGGGGAAAGAGACAGCAGGAAGTCACCTTGGTGAGGGAAGGGGGGCTGCCTCTGGATTTTCTTCTAAGAGTTTGGAAGGCTATTGTGGATTTTTAGTAGCAGAATGACGCAATCTGAATTACAGCTGTCCAAGGAAGTTGGTTGATGGGAAAGCAAGACAAGGAAACAACTAGGGAGCTTATATATAATTTAAACCTCCATTTTGGAGCAATATAATCATGATCTTCTGAATCTGGGGAAATTGCAGATTCAAAGGTATTGGCCTTTAGGGGAATTTCGTTTGCTCTGCGATGATGACCCTCTCTCCCCAGTGCCAAAACAGACAAAGCCTCGTGTTGTATAAACTGACTGAGAAAGAAAGTCTCAGTAAAATGGTAGATTCTGAACATTTTGCTGGACAAAGTCTGTGTCCCCTTTCAAAGGCACGACACAAACGTCCTTACAAATAGCCCTTTTGCAAATTGCTCAGGTTTAATGACAAGTCACCCTCTGCTGGTCCAAGTGGTCAAGTCCCCTCCCCTGTTGGCCACAAGGTAATTCTTCAGCAGTTCTTAGGGTGCACGGGGAAATGTAGTTCTGCTGTGTGAAGGAACCGTGTGTGGTGGTTGCCTGGCCTCTGCCTGTCAGAGTTCCCTATGTTTCTGCCTTCCTGCACAGCTGTTTGTAGAAAATGACTAAGTTTATTTACAGTGTGAAATCCACTTTCTTATGTTCCATATCACCCATGTCAGGCTCTCTAAGTTCATCCACAACATAATTAAGCTAGAAGCTGGAGGTCAAAGCTGGACTGCAACTTCAGGGAGCAGAAATTACTTTGGGCTGAGACCCATGACCTTTTTATGGGGCTCTGTTAGTCAGGGAATCTTGTGAGAACCTGCAGAGGCAAGAAGGGTACCGCTATAGTGACAGAGATTGAATTTCCTGCCAGTACCTGGTGGGCGAATATTCAGAATAGTTTCTCTTTGATTTAGAGAGCTGTAGAAGTATGACATTTTAAAGCTCTCAAGTGTGGAGGAGTTATATCCATGCCCACTGTGGCAGCATAGTCATCTGGGCAGAGCTGCGTGGTTTTCTGTTTAAAAGCATTGGAGTTCAGCAGTCCCTTGAGGGGCATGCCCATGTAGCCCCGCCTCGCTGGGTTCCTGGGGCTCAGCAATCATCATGGGGCTGAAACACTGCCAAGGTCACTCCTTTTGTTTGACAGCGAGGCGAGTAATGGGAGGCTCTGGATCTTCTTGCTTCCCTAAAACTTAGGGAGCACAACCCAATTCTTGGCTGCCATGTAGTCATGGAGCTGAATGGATCAGGCATGAAAGAACGAAATAGAAACTCCTGTAAAAGTAATGACTGACATTTGTACAGCGCTTTGGAGTTTTGCTACACTATCCTAGTTGGTCCTCACTCTAAGATGGGAGATGAAAGGTTTATCATTATCATCCTGCTTTTATTAGGGGGGAAGCTGAAGCCCAGAGAGGCTGTGGTGTGTTCCAGATCACACAGCTCTGTAGTGGCAGAGCTAGGGCGGAAACCCACTAAACTCCATGTGAATAATCTGTGTGCCCTGGGGCAGCTTTTCCTCCCAACTCTACTTTACACTTAAGGGAACTGAGGCAGTTAAAGAGTCATTAGCTTGTCCACATTCACATGGCTTGGATTCAACACAGATCTCTGACTCTAGAATACATTCTTTTAATGAATGTCTGGGCTTGAAAATGAAGCAATCCTGTTGAACAAGGAGTTACGGTATGTGCTGACATTTTAAAAGACATGTACATCTTCAGCAGAGAAACAGAGACTTCTGTACCCTCAAATCTGTTTGGTTTAGGGAATCCCAAAGTATCTTAGAAATGCAGCATGGATCCATACTTTATGCCACAAGGGACTAATATGCACTCAGATGCATATTATTTCCTTTGACTTACCAGCCCAAGAAAGTAAAATTGGAGTGACGGGGAAGAAAGGTGGGAACTGTGAGATGTGATTGAAAAATATAGTGAATGTGAACATTCTAAAATGTTATCACATTAAAAGACACATTGCCATTAATCTACATGAAAATATTTCCCTCACTTCAAACACACTTATAACCATCATTCTTGCCACTTTCTGAAGCAGTTCTGGAAGTCTTTTTGCATGGGTGTCTTTAGGCACACTGTTGTGGCTCTTTTGATGTCCTGAATTGATTCATAATGTTTACCTTTCATGATCATTTTGATGCTGGAAAGAGCCAGAATTTCATGGTACCAGATCCAGCAAATTAGATGATGAGAACACACTGTATACATGGTTTCATGAGCCTATTTCTGTTAGATGGCACTCCTTAGCAACATTCACCATATTTCTTTATCATACCTGATAAAGACACTCATGAAAGGGGACTTCAGAACTGCTTCAGAAAGTGGCAGGAATGATCGGATGAGTGTGTCTGAAATGATGGGAGTATTTTGAGGGGGATCAATGATAATGTATCTTTACTGTAATACAGTTTGAAAAATGTAAACATTCCTTTTAGTTTCAGTTGTATTTCATACATGAGTATAAAAGTCATGTTGAAAATGCATAATGTTTAATAAAATATTGATTTTGCATTTTATTCCCTACCCCCAAACAATGCATACTCATTGTGTAAAAGAGGTACAAGGAAGGAAATTATAAAGATCAGAGCAGAAATCAATGAAATTGAGAATAGAGAATGCAAAGAATCAATGAATCAATGAGCTGATTCTTTGCAAGAATAAACAAAATACACGAACCCTTAGTCAGTTTTATCAAAGAAAGGAAGGAAAAGACCCAAATATATGCAATTAGAAATTAAAAGGTAAAATCACAGTGGACACTGCTGAAATCCAGAAGATAATTAGCAACTATTTTTAAATTGGAGAATTTAGAAGAAATAATCCCAAGCAATTCAACTATTTGATCTTTGACAAAAGGGCCAAAAACATACAATGGAGGAAAGATGGCCTCTTTAGTAAACAGTGTTGGGAAGCTGGCTATCCACATGCAGAAGACTGAATCTAGGCCCATATCTTTCACTGTGCACTAAAGTAAAATAAAAATGATCAAAGATCTAAATGTTAAAACAGAAACAATCTGCTGGAAGACAAAACAGGTAAAACTCTTCTGCTTTTTCATTTTATGAAAAAATAAAGCAACATTTCATAACAAAATAATAAGAGAATACTAATAAATACTTCAGTAGACAACTACTTTGTTGTCTTCAAATAGTTACTCAGAGTACAAGACATAAACCAAAAAGATTCTTACAGAAAAGAAACAAACAGATTAATAACACAAAACTTTCTTTTCTTTCTTTCTTTCTTTCTTTCTTTTTTTTTTTTTTTTTGGTGCTGTGGATTGAACTCAGGGCCTTGTGCTTGCTAGGCAAGTTGTCTACCACAACTCCAAAAACTTTATTTTCAATGAACTAGGATAAACTACAAGTGAAACTAATTAGCATGTCTATTAAAATATTTTTGAAACAATGGAATATGTAATTTGGGGAAGTATTTGAACTTCTTCCTACCTCCTATTTATCACTTTTCTATTTTGCTCTCTATTTGTTCAGGTATATTCAGTCACACCTTCTTTGGGTCACCTTGAGTAGATGTTATATTTTGTGTCTGGACAATTGCTAATCAATAGTTGGTTAATCTTATCACTTAAACATCCTCATTCATGGGACTCAAGCTAGAGGTTCAGAGTGCCAGCTTTGTTACAACTGTCTGGATTTGAATTCTGGCTTCACTAACCTAGAAAGTGAATTCCTTTTTGTGAGCCCTCAGTCACTTCATATAGAATGATCACAATAGCAATTCTCACTTTTTTTTTTTCAACAATCAAGTCATTAGATAATTTTAACATTTATCTAAGTGATCACAACTGGGAAAAGTTTAGGAAAAGCTGGATGAAGATTTTATATATCCTAGATATATAGCGTAGCTCCTTCTACTAACATAATTTCCCCATGAGAAAATATATATTAAAATATAAATTTAACTAAACTGACAATTTATATAATGGTTGATGCATGTTTGCTAGAAGAGAAAGAAAGGTTATTACAGAGACCAAGGGACAGAGAATTTTAGAAACTGAGGACAAATCTGTCAAGAAAAGCCAATGCATTTATCATGTATCACAAATCTATACTAATAAAAATTTTTAATAAATAAAAGTAAAAATGGAAAAAAAAAAAAAGAAAAGCCATTCAACTTTGAGAAGGATTTGTCAGGATCCTTGTGAACTGAGAAAAGAATAAATCAGATCAAGTGAATGACGAGATACCATCGTGTGACAGTTTGCAGAGATATTTCTGTCTTTGTTGTCAGCTCCTCAACTGGTAATGATGAAACTGTAAAGCAGTAAGAATCAGGTGTCACCTGTGACTCCAACAATAAACAAGAGGAACTTGAATCAAAAAGAACATTATAAACTAGCAAAAAAGTTTTTCAAATAATTTAGGCATCCTTCTATCACTGTGACAAAATACCTGAGATAATCATCTTAAAGGGAGCAAAATTTATTTTGGCGCATGACTTCAGAAGTTTCAGTCCATGGTTAATTGGTGCTGTTGTTTTTTGGCCTGTGGAGAGGCAATATGTCATGGTGGGGAGAACATGGTGGAGTAAAACTACTCATCTCGTGGTTGTTGAGAAGCAAAGAGAGACAGAAAGGGGCTGGAGTCCCATTGTTCCCTTCAAGAACATACCCAAAATGAGCTAACTAGGCCCCACTTCTAAAGATTCCACCACCTCCAAATAGTGCCACAGACTAGAATCACTTTTCACTACTGAAAAGTGGTTCTTGTGAGGGCTCAGGAAGAAAGGAGTAAAGCTTGGGAGAAAGCTTCAATCTTCTTAGAGAATGCCTAAATGGTCAAGAGAAAAAGTTAATAGAAAGCACAAAAGGGAACCATTTAGATCTCAAAGAATGCCCTCAGGAGCTGTAGGACCCAGTTGGAGAAGAGCCACAGAGCCCCCCATTTAGAACAGTGTTCAGCAAGGCCATGGAGCAGGTCATTCTGAGATCCCAGAATTTATAGAGCCACTAGCATGCAATTCCAGCTCAGGAATACTGCAAGCTTAAGACTAGCCTGAGAGAGCTGTGGTGTGGGCCATGCCCAGGAAAGTCATGGGGGTGGGGCTACCTGGAGACTTGAGGCCTGAAACCCTGGTGCCTCAGCAAAGTACAGGTGAGCAGGGGATCCCAGCTCCAGTGTGTCTGGAAGGAAGGCCCTCTACTCAATGGGCCTGGAAGGTAGAGCCTTGGACCAAAGAAGGTTAAATTTTAAGATTTAATGTTATTTTCCCTGTTGAGTTTCAGACTTACTTGGGAAATATTATTCTTTTCTTCTTTCCTATTTTTCCTGTTTGGAATAGAAATGTCTATCCTATGCCTGTCCCATCATTGTGCTGTGGAAGCACACACTATGCTTCATTGCACAGTTTCACAGCTGGCGATGAATTTGCCTCAGGATGAATCATACCTTGACTCTCACCCAGATCTGATTTAGATGATATTTAGAAGAGACTTTGGACTCAGATTTTAAAGTTGATGCTGGAGTGAGTCAAGTCTTTTTGGACTATTGAGATGAAATGTTTTTTGCATGGAGGACATGAGTTTTGAGGGCACTGAGGTGAAATGCAATGTCCTGAATATTAGTGTTCCCCTAAAATTCAAAGGTTGAAATCCTTACACCCCTTCTCCTGTGATGATGGTATTTGGAGATGCGGCAGTTTAGGGATGATTAGGTTATGAAGATGGAACCCTCACAGGTGAGATTAATGCCCTTATATAAGAGGCCCAAGGGAGCTTGTTTGCATTTTTCATCACATGAGAACACAGCGAGAAGGTGCCATCTATGAACCAGAAAACATCTTCACTAGACATTGAATCTGCCAGTCCCTAATTTTGCATTTCTTAGCTTTCAGAACCGTGAGCAATCAATTTCTATTTTCTATAAACTACTCACTTTGTGCTATTTTCTTATAACATTTCAAATAGACTAAGTCAAACAGAATGCTTGCCCAGCTGTGAACCTGGTAGATTTTGGTCTCGTGATTTGTAGCACCAATGAAAGTCATTCTAAGAAAGCAGGGGAGCTTTTGTGCAAATTTAATGAAGCAGTATTCTGGGAAATTAAACATGGCAATGCCTGTCTGGTAAACATATATAGGACAGTCACCCTCCCTACGCTCTGCTTTCTCACTCCCACCCCCCACCTCTGAAGCAAAGATCTATAGAAGTTGACATCATCTGGCATGTATTTTCTGGTTAGTAAATATTAACACATTTGAGTCAGGTGGTATCTTCCATCACCTGTGGCTCAGTCCACAAAATATCAAAATTTTATTAGAAAATTTTATTATTGCAGAAGTGATTTGGAGAGAGTCCAAGGTGAGGGATCCTTTTGCAAGTAGGATCTAGATGAGCTTGTATGTGACAGGTCTCTGGGAGATTCCTCTGTCAGGCCCTGGTCATGCTCCTGTGCAGTGGGGGTCATTTCTCCACAATACTGGCTTTACAATGCTGTTATCCACACTCTGAGCTGTTCTTGAGACTTTTCTATGGTACTTTATCTTTAAATTCTCAGAAATTATCATCTATATTTCACCTTCAACCATGAGTGAAGTGAGGTTTATGGGTCTTCTTCTCAGCACCCTACTAGCTCAGATGAACATTGCTCTGGTCTGTGAATTAGCTGTCATTCTATTGACTGAGTTTGGATCCTCCAAGGTCTGGCAAAGACCCAAGAACACTTTCAAGGCTGGCTGAGATTTCTTACTGTATTTATGAATAGATGTGTCTCAAGAGGTCATTGAGGGAAGACTCGTTCTCCTCAGAGCCAACAGTCTCTTGAAGTTTCTCTTGAGCTACCATGTTTTTGCATAGTATAGCCTTCCCTTGGCATCTGTAGAGAACCGGTTCCAGGATCCCCCGAGAATATCAAGATCCATGTAAGCACAAGTTCTGTGTAGAAATAGTCTCATGGTGTTTGCATATAATCTACACCATCCTCTTATATATTTTCATCTCTGGATTATAATAACCAGTGTAATGTAAATGCTATGCAAATAGTTGTTATAGTATTTAGGGAATAATGACAAGAAAAAAAGTCTGTACCTGTTCAGTACAGATGTGATTTCTTAAAAAAATTTCTAATGCAAGTTGGCTGAATCCACAGATGTGGAACGTAGGAATCCAGAGGGCCAGCTGTACTAATGGAGAGGACTCAGTCTGCAGCAATGAGACGTGTCAGTATTCTTAGCTTTGTATATCAATACACTATTCAATTACATCAATAAGGGACTATTGTATTAGTTTTCTAGGGCTACCATAACAAAATACTACGAACTGGGTGACTTTAAACAACAGAAATTTTTCTCACAGTTGTGGAGGCTGGAAGTTCAAGGCCAAGGTCTTGGCAGTTTGGTTTTCCCTGGTGCCTCTCTGCTTGGCTTGCAGGTGGTCACTTTCTGGGTGTGTCCTCATATCGTCTTTTCTCTGTGTGCACACATCTCTGGTATCTCTTTCATGTTTCTTAGTTATCTCCTCTTATAAGGGCACAAATTGTATTTTACTAGTACCCGCCCAGATGGCGTTGTTTTAATGTGATTGCCTCTTTCAAAGCCCTATCTCCAATTCAGTCACATTCCAAGGTACTGGGGGTTAGGGCTTCAACACGCAAATTTTGAGAGGACAAAGTTCAGCCTATCACAATCACCTTGTCTTTTCTTACAGTGTGAGGAGTCAGACTCATGTTTTGGAGTAGGAAAGAAAGCAGCTCCCTCCCCACAAAGTCATTCTGAGGAGGAAAGAGATCCCTGAAGAAGATTGAGGGTTTGACTTTGAGAGGCTGGCAGGACAAGGGGCAAGAACCAGATGGAGTTGCTCAGTTATGGGAAAGCCCTTTTATCCCCATCTTTTAAAGGAAAGACAGCAGTCTAAATCAAATGCCAGTTTTTGTGTGTTTTTGAAACTGTTTAATTTTAACATCCTGCTTTGTAGTCTGCTTAGGTCCCAGGTGTAGTTGCAGAGCCTGGCACTGCCTGGGGCACCGTCTAACATCGAGCATCTGCCTTTGGCAACTTGCGCTTTGTTGGCAGCTGAGCTGTCTGTCAGCAGCTCCCAAAGCCCAGAGAAGCACATATATCTTAATTACAGTGGAAAGCACATGGAGGGACACATAGGTTGGGGTAGTGGATCCCGAAAGATACATCTCTGGGGGAAAATATCTGTGTAATCTGTGTTGCTGACTTTCAATCTGTCCTCTTTGAGAAAGAACACAAAATAATGGCACATATTTCTTTTTAAAATTATTGTCTTGGTCTCATCACCCCCTGCCTTTCAAAGTATTTTGTTTGACAACTAAAAGCCAGGGGGTTGCATTAAAATGTTTGCACTTTCTGTTTAATTGCTGGTCGGGGTGTGATTTCAGTAAAAGGGGCATGTTGATTGTCCTGGATGTTCATGTGGTGTCATTAACATTACTTCCAGGGTCTAAGTCTATCTAGCAGCAGGGGAAAGTTATACTTAATTGGATTTTTGCAATCTTAGAGGCAACAATTGCTCTTTTCTTTAGAAGCTGTATATTGAGTTCAGAGTTGAACCAGCTCAACCTCAGCACTGCATCCACCTATTAACTTCACAGGCAGTTAAATAGAGGAATATAAAACCACATGACTAACTGTGCTCATAGCAGCTGAAAACCAGATAAGGCAATCTTCAAATTCTTTATTTAAGCACATTGTGGGTGCTAAGTAAGTTTTCAGTGATAAATAATAATGCAAAATTTCC